>JAQQSV010003243.1:0-16606 GCA_028646515.1 Pseudochirops corinnae | reverse complement strand
CAAGGCATTAGCAGACAATGAAGAAAAGCCTTGTGTAGAAGGTAGTGTTTAAACTGAACTATGAAGGAAAGCAAGATTTTGAAAGGCAATTTATAATTTATATAAGAAAGACAAATTATTGTGACCAAAACAGAATAAAATCACAGAATCTTAGAGATGCAAAAGACTCCAAATGATATTTAATTTACCTACCTACATTACCAATAATTCCCTCTATGACACCCCTGACAGGAGTATATCTGGCTTTGCCTTGAAGACATTGAGCAAAAGAGCACCTACTACATCCCCAGGCAGTCCATTCCACTGTAGGCCAAATCTAATTGTTAAGTTATTTTAAATGACATTGAGCATTTATTAAGCACTTAATACACACAAAACACCTTGTTAATTATAGGGGCACAAATAGAAAAAAAAAATGAGTCAGTTTCTGTCTCCTTATATTTCACTGACATCTCCTAATTTTATCCCATGGCCAAACATAAAGAATCTGTTCCCTCTTCTTAGTGGAAGCCATTCAAATATTTAAAAACAGCTCTCATTCTGATGTCTGATGTCCAAATCTTCTCTTGTTCAAGCTATATATTGCCAGTTTCTTTCATTGTTCCTCAAATTGCGTGAGCTTGATAACCTTTACCATTCTGATTGCCCTTCTCTGGATTCTTTCCAACTGATCAGCATCCTTCCTAAAATGTGGCCAGAACTGAGCACAATATTCCAGATACAGTCTGACTAGGAGAGCATAACAACAACAACAGGAGCAGCAAGTAACATTTATATAGTGTTTATTACATGCCGGGCATTGTGGTAAATCCTTTATGATATCTCATTTGAGTCTCACAACAACCCTGAGAGGTAGATGCTATTTATATCCGCATTTTACAGCTGTGGAATCTGAGGCAAAGTTCAAGCTATTTGCCCAGGTTCACACTGCTAAGTATCTAAAGTAAGATTTGAATTCAAGTCTTCCTGATTCCAGGGAGATATCTGTTTGAGTGCTTTATCTGTTGAGTTACCTAGCTGCCTCCTACAGCAGGGCAGAGTACAGTGGGACAGTCATCTCCTCAGTCCAGGACAGAACCTCCTCCTCACCCCAACTCAGCCATGTATTATCTTTCTTGATTATCATAGTACAATCGCAACTTACATTGAGTCCACCAAAGTCCCCACATCTTTTTCCAATAAACTTTTGTCTAACCATGCCACATTCATCTAGTACGCAGTGGGTAGAGTGCTGGACAGAAAGTCTTAAAGACCTGAGTTCAATCTTGCCACAGGCATTTACTAACTGTGTAGCCCTGTCACTTGACTCCTCTCAGTCTTCAATTTCCTCATCTGTTAAAATGGGAATCAAAATAGGACCTAGCTTCCAGAGTGATTATGAGAAAAAAATGGGATAATCTCTATAAAGCACTTTGCAATTCTTAAAAGAAATCAGGGAACAAACATTTATTAAACATCACTCATCTTATATCAATTATCTTAAATTAAAGTTAATCAGAGTATAAAATATTTGTATTGTCCTTGGCTATGTTGTCATCTACCCCTACCATCATCTTGCCATCAGCCTTGCGGTAGGACTATATGCTACTCTTTTTTGTACCTCCTGCTCTAGAAAACATAATCATTCAACGAGCATCTATTAAGCAGGCACTTTGATGGTTGTACTATCATAGCATGTAGATAACATATAAATCAATTCCCCTTTGGCTCCACTCAACCTCCTGTGAATTTCTAAGATCAATTCCCCTCCCCCTATCTATGACCATCACTTCCCTACATGTGTAATCTCCTTTGAGTAGAATGTAATTCCCTCGAGGACAGGCATTGTCTCATTTTTGTGTTTGTATCCCCAAACCTTTGCATAGTGATTAGCATATATCAGGTGATTAATAAATGTTTCAAAAATTTTTTCATAATTTTAATGTTTTGAAAATGATAAAGAAATTATTATAAATTTATTAATTAAAAAGATCGCTTAAAAATAAGAAGACTTGGCATAATAGAGCATAATGAAACCTTGAAGGCTTTTCCCATGGTATTTCTCACATCTGTCAAACATATACAACATTCTAGGACAGAAACAACTCTAAAGATTGTTATTGTTCAAACACCTACAGAAAAGTCTCATAAGCGAAGTGTGAGCCAGGGAGACAGGATTGCCACAGATGTTTGCCAATGAAATAAAAACTTTTCTGTAAAAATATTAAAGGAAGAAATTTCCATTTATGGCAAGGGTATCCAGGTTCTCCCATTCAAAGTTATACTAATTTTACTGAGGACTAAAAATCCAATACTGCTCAGCAAAATCCATGGTAAGGCTTATAACTCTTCACACTGTAAAAACAAAATGGACATAAATGTACAATGTCCACGTGTCCAAAATTGACCAAGTAATCAATATATGTATCCTGAACATCCATCTTAGATGCAGAATGATCTAGGCCCAAAACTGAGTGGGATGGGGTAAGGTAAGATTGATTTCAGGAATATCCACAGTGCTTTTACTGATTTCAAACTGCCTGACAACATATACTACTATTAATTTAGCATTTTATGCCTTATAAAACTCTCTCTCTCTCTCTCTCTCTCTCTCTCTCTCATTCTTATTCTCTATCTGTATCACTCTTCTTTTTCTCTCCTCTCTTCTTTTTCTCTCTGTCTCTCTTTAACTGTCTCAATTACTGTCTCTGTTTTTCTGTCTCTGTTCCTCCCTCCTCTTTCTCCTCTCTTTTCAATTCTGCGATTTTGTCAGTGTTTGGATCTTAAGACAAAAAAATACTTCTAACAATGTAGATTGGCATGTTGTCTGAAATTTGTATTCTTAGAGACTTCTCTAGGACACAATAAGGTCAAGTGATTTTCCCAGGGTTACATTCCAGTGTATATGGAAGATAGGATTTTAAATGGAGACATTTTGAGTCAGAAGTCAGATCTTTAGCCAACATGCCATTTTGCCTCTCAAAAAAATCTCTCTCTTTAATAACTATTGCAGAAGTATTCAGCATCACCTATCTCAGCAATGATAACAGTTATGAATTATAGAATTCGGTCATCTCAGAAAATATAAAATAAAAAAATACAGCCAAATGGGGAATGGAAAGATACTGTTGGGTTTAAGCAAGCAGCAGCATGTTACCACTTAGAAGAAATGAGTCAGAATTGCTCAGAGACAAATTGAAGCTCTATGTCAGAAATAACTTCCTAACAATTAAAACTGTCCAAAAGAGGGATGGGCTATCTCGTGAAACAATGGATTGCCCTTAAGTTAAGGGCTTCCAAGCTAGATGGTTACTTCTAAAGTATGTTTCAGAGAGGACTTTTTTCAGCATGAGTTGATGTCTATGTCTACTCAAATTCCTTCTTTTTGTCTTTCCAAAATAATAACTTTAATACATGAAGTAGATTAAAAATAAATCACTCCATTCCTTGTAGAAATAAGGGCTGACAGGTAATGGAATACTGCATACACTGTCAGATGTGGTTGATGTATTGTTTGGTTTTATTGAATTGCCTTTAAAAAAAACTTGGCTTTCTGGGTAGAGAAGAGAAGATGGATATAGAAATAAAAGTTATACAGAAAAATAAATTTTAGGGAAGAGAAAGGAGTGATGCAAAATACATTGCTGATAAACAATGAGATGAAAACCTCAAACAATACATTAGTGTTACAAATATATCCTTACCCTCATCACTCCCCAACAATCAATTCCTTGTAAGACTGAATTACAAAAAAATAGGATTGGTGAAACCAACCTAGATATCAACCAGGTCTGACAAGATATACTATATTCTTTATTCCATTCTGTAACAGCAAGCACCCTAGCACACCCAAGATGGCCTGCTAGCACAGGTTCTTTTGATCTCCTTTACAAAGGAAAGGCAGCTTTAAAGAGTTTAACAATCCTACTTTAATTACAGAGAAAGAATTGAGGGTAGAAAATACAAGCAGCAAAATTGGCACAAAGACCAACAGACAGGTCTCCAGCTGTTTGAACATAATAATATTTCTGTACACTTTACATGCATCACTGGATCAAGAAAGCACAGACATCTAAGCAGTTGGGGGGCACTGAACATATGGCTACTCAGAGTCTCAACCAGAAAATCAAAGGATCCTTCTCATGAGCAAACCCCCAAAGCAAAACACAAATCTCCCAGAATATATAATAAAGACTGGTTATTTGATTGGCTCAGAGTCAGAAGGCATGAACCTACTGACTCAGCACAGCTGTGAATTATCAGGGTTCAAAGGAGATTAATCCTTCAGATGCTTACAATTTAACCCGAGCCTGGGAAACTGAACACCAAAATGAAAACAATTAAAAAAAAACAACCCACCTTGTTTGTGCTTACACACTCCAAGCTACATTCCAGAATTTGTCTACCAACCTGAAGCCTTACTGTGCCCTGGAGTTCACACAATGAAAACACCTTCTGCCCCTGAAGCCCCTTCCTCTGATTAAATGATTCCTCTCAGAACCTCTATTTATGGAGGACATCCAAGACAGGCATGACTCATTCCCTTCCAGGTTGCACCTTAGGTTTCTTCTTTCATACCTTGTGCCTAATAGTTTTATCTTCTTCCCTTTCCCTTGCTCTATAAGCCTTTTAGCCTCCTATTGTGTATTATTTCCCTCCCTTAGAGTATAAACTGTTTTAATAATAAGACTGTTTTGCTGTCTACTTGTATTTGTATTTCTAGCATTGAGCACAGTGCTTGGTACATAGTGAGTTTTTAATAAATACTAGGTGACTGAGTAATTATTCAGAACACCCATAGTTTCTCTTCTTGGCAGAGAGGATATGGAGGTTGAATTTCTCATATTATATTTAGAGTCAAATGTGTTCATTATAAATGCACAGTAGACCTGAAATACATAGAAGACCTTCTAAATAAGTACAAAATCAAGTAAGTGACAAGCGGGTATTGTGTTCTTGCTTTCATGAGAAACCTGGCAAAGTTCAAACTTAACAATGCATTTTTGGATCAAAAGAAAACCAAAATGAAAAATCAGACATTCATAGTGAAAGTTGTGAATCTACAACTTATATCAACTACTGGAACTGAAAGTCACAACTAAGAATCAGCATACTAAACTGTGCAATAACATCTATTTCAAGCAGAAACCACTGGGCAAGGCAGAGGAAAAAGTAAATTAAGTTTGAGTACAGTCAGCAGAGTGAGGGGAACCAAGATTGAAAAACAGAGATGAAGTGTACATGGAGAAGCTTTTAAGTCAGGAAAGTCTAGGGAAAATGGCAGCAAAACAGTTATTAATAGTGACAAATTGACATCATTGATTATGGAATTAATGGGACTAGGAAGGGCCTGTCTCTAAGCTTTTATCCCAAGATTTCAAATGTTTTAAAGGAGTCCCATGGTCAACTCTTTCAAAAGCCACTGATGAATGGAATATATATAAAAAGCACAGATCAAGCCCTTGTCAGCCAACATTCTGAGATCATTAGGAGCTCCCAGAAGAACAGTCCCTGTCCTGTGATAGAGGCTGAAAACCTGACATTCACAAAATGTGATGTTGCCTCTAATGGTCCTAAAGATGATACAACTCAGCTTCCAGCCAATCTTCCCAGTGACTTCCTGTACAAAAGAAAACTTAGCTCAGTAATAAATATCCCCTTTGCCCATACTCAGCGTAGATGATTTGACAACCAGATGAATAGAAGCTATTTTGAAAAGAGAGGAAAAATTGCCTGTCACTGAGAAAAGACTGATAAATGAGATACTTACGTTGGTCTCAGTTTAACCATTTAAAAAACAGAAGCAGCACGGCTGGACTAGTTGGTGGTTTGACATAATCTCCATACCATCTGTAGTGTCAGTTTATGAAAAATCAATGAGACAGAGCAAAGTGAAAGGTAAAGAAGGATGTGAGTCTTATAACAGAAAGGCTGTTAACATTAACTCAGTCCAGGTTTACACAGTGGGATTGTGGGATCAGTCTCCATTTAGGAATTTAGAAAAAGAATAAGGTGAATGAAAGTTATGGCTAAAGATATATTTTGCACATTGAAACTCCAGTTAACTAATAATAATTATTCACATTTATATAAGGCTTTAAAGTTAACAAAATGTCTTCCTTGTAGCTCTGGGAGGAAGGTAGTATAAATAAGTATTATGAACATATTATTATCCCCATTGGGCCAATTATATATTTAGAGCTGGAAGAAACTATTCAGGTTTAACTCTTTGATTCATTTATTCTTTCAACAAGCATTTATTGAGCACCCAGTGTGTACCCA
The DNA here is from genome assembly GCA_028646515.1 of Pseudochirops corinnae. Taxonomy (NCBI): domain Eukaryota; kingdom Metazoa; phylum Chordata; class Mammalia; order Diprotodontia; family Pseudocheiridae; genus Pseudochirops; species Pseudochirops corinnae. The sequence goes on along the minus strand of JAQQSV010003243.1, from coordinate 10,345 downwards.
ACCCATTATTTTGCAGAAGATGAAATTGAGGTTCTCATAGACTTAATTGACATGCTCGTGATCACAGAGGAGGTAGGATCTGAGATGGATTTCAAATGAGGTCTCCAGACTCCAATTCCAATATTCTATCCAATGTAGCATACTGCCTCTAAACCATTCCTGAGAAAAGATGAGCATGATATAAAACTTTAAGTACCATATAAATCTGTGTTGTTCTCCATTGGAGTAGGTTTGGGGAGGGAAATTATCCTCAGTAATTCAGGGTAAGTGAAACAAAGCAGCTGTGGATCCAGGTTGTTAGTGAGGACACAACGCTCCCAGTTAAGGAGGCAGCCTAGATCAGAGAAAGTAAGTCTTGATGATGTGTGAAAATGTTTGTTTATCTGTTTGTTTGTTTTAATGAGTGAAAAATAATTTATTGTTTACTATGTGCCATGCATTATGCTAAGTGTTAAGGAGAGAAATAGAAAAAGCAAGTCAGTTCCTGAAGTAGCTAGGCCTGGGGTTAGGAAGACCTGAGTGCCAATCCAGCTTCACTTCTTTCCTAACTATGTGACTCTAGGTAAGTTATTGAACCTCTGTTTAACTTAGTTTCCTCAACCATAAATAGATATGACAATAGCACTACCTCCTAGAGTTGCTATGGGACTCAAATGCAATAATATTTGTAAATACTTAGCCCATTGCCTGACACATGGTAGATTCTTAACAAATGCTTGTTTCCTTCCTTCTTATTCACTAGGAGCCCACGCTCTATTTGGGGGATATAAAGCATGAAAGTTCAGTTGCAAGATGGATGAAAAGGCTGTATGTTTCTAAGGCTGCAACTCAAAAAAAAAGAAGCTATATAACAACTAAGGGCCTGAACATAGCAACAGAGATTTGCAGCTCAGTATAGAATCTGCATCATGGATGGTGACCAAATGAGATCATCAGCAGATTTACAGAGACACATAGCCCAGAGTGAAGATGCCCAGAAAGGAGAAGTAGAGAACATTCATAGAGATACCCAGTAGAGATTCACATAATAACATTGTCAGAGAAAAGCTCTGCAGTATCTGAGGCCTGAGTAGCCCTAGCTATATGCCTTTCCTGGCCATGTTATCTACATATTCCTTGTCTACACAGCTCTGCTGTGCATGTACCCTTTCTACTGGTAAATGTGCAGGTATGTATCCCCACATATATGGGAGAAATTTTTCTTTTCATGTATTTTGCCATCCTATAGGATTAAGTGTCTTTTGCTTAGAACTAACGTGTCCTCTGATTTGTCTTGTATAAGAAAATACACTGGTAGTAGCTCGTGGGTATGATTTTGAACAAAAGCTGGCCCACAACATATCTGAGACTTAAAGCAGCTTTCAGGGTCCCATATATATAGAAGGGACCAAGAGATTTACATTAATCAGTTATAGAGAGATGCCTTCCAGGACATTAGAAAGTAGGACTGTAGCAATTTACTTAAATCCACCAGAAAATATTAAGTGTGCATCTAATTGTATTAGTGTCAGAAGAAGCATAGAGTATAGGTTTAACATTAAGAATCTGTGCTAAGGTCAAGTAGACTCCAAGTTCTGGAAAAGACTGATAACAGTGGAGTATATGTTCTTTTCTTTGAAGTAATTGAGGAGCATGATATATGTAAAGATAATTTTGAGGATATTGTCAGATTCTCCATTGAATTTCTCTACTTCATCCTTGTAACAGGTGTTTGCACACACACTACAATTATCTTCATGGTGATATGTTTGTTCATGATCATTTTAAGCAAAGCAAGGAGAGATAACTAAATCCCCTAAGTAATGTTTGCTGCCTTAGGGTGTGATGAAAGCCAACTCTTTCACTTTATGCAGGGGGAATCTAAAAAGGTCCTACTTCTTTGGTGCTATAATTTCACCCTAAGCAAATCTCTAGACGATTCTTCCCTTCTTCCTTTTAGAAATCTTTTTGAAAAACAGCCCAGACTAACGCATATATTATGGCTTGTCCCTCCAGGAGGAAATCAGGAGGCAGAAAAACTGGGGAGAGAGAAAAGAGAATGATCTAAGATTCAGTCAGGAAGGCTCAAGGGAGTAAGAAGCACAGGTTTAAGTGCTGAGGAAAAAAAAGGAGATAAGGTAGCTTTTTGTTCTGAGAATATTAACTTAGAATAAGAAAGAGAAACACTTTTGAGCTATCTGAGGACTGTCTCAGCCCTTTGTATGGAAGTTTAAATATCCCAAAACTATTGAAAAGCCAAGATTCATTGTCAATAAAGATTCCTAGGTAACCCTTTAAAGGACCCACTGCTTAAGTGGTAGTTTTTAGAGGTTGCTTGGACCAATTGCTCACATAATATGGGTCTGCTATATGCACGGGCTGCCTCAGATAAGGTCAGCACATGGAATACAATAGGGAGCAGATGCCATAACCCAATGTATTCATTTCCATGAGCTGCAGAAAATCTCAGAAATCCTAAGGGTTCACTAGTGGTTTAGAATGCAAGATGCAAATGTCTTTATGAAGTAATTCTATATCTATATTTCCATAAAACTGCTATCCAATTTTCCCAAGAAACATTGTGAAATAATCCTTTCTCTATATATTTCTTCTACCTGTCACAACTAGTGACACTAGAGAAGAAGTTCTTGGAGGTCAGGAACTTTCTCATTTTAACAAAATTTTTATCCATAGCCCTTAGCAATATGTTTGTTACATAATAATCATTAAATGAATGCCTTTTCATTTATTTATGTATTTATTCAGCCACTCACAACAAGTCCATCCAAAGGTAAAATATGCTAACTTGTAAGGAATGCAGTTTCCTATCACTGGGTTATTGATTTACAATTTAAAAAAGGTGTCAGAGATCATTTAGCCTAAGGTATCCATTTAAAATACAGGAATTATAAAACTTGGAAAACTTAAGTGACTTTCCCAAGGTCACACAGGTAATGAATTCAAGGAGATACATATGGATGTTACAAAAATGGACCAGATCAAACTCAGACAAAACTCCAATTGCCTGATGCAGATTAATACTGGGAGATATATAACGACATGAAAAAAAAAAACAACAGAACGCAAAATAATCTTAATTGGTGGCTTTCTAAATCAATGTATGATCTGAAGAGATTATTTGTATTTGAGTTTGATACTATTGGATTAGGTGAACATTGAGATTCTGTGAATTTCCTTACTTTTTCTGTATTTTACCTGTTTTCCCTTTTTATCTCCTAAAACAGAATGGGCTTGAGGGGTGGGGGTGGGGGAGAAGATTGTAAAGTAAATATTTATATAGTTCTCTTTGTCAGTGATTCTAGTACTTGTAACAATGGCAGCTAGCTGGAATAGTAGATAGAGTGTTAGATAGGGAATTATGAAGATCTGAAGTGAAATCCTACCTTATTGGCTTTGCAAACCTAGCCTAGTCTTTTAATCTATATCTGCCTCAATTTCCTCTTCAGTAAAATGTTGATAATAGCAGGACCTAATTCCCAGGGTTGTTGAAAGGATAAAATAAGCTAGTATTTGCAAAGTGCTTTTCAGATCTTAAAGCACTATAAAAAAGATAGCTCATATTATGTCTGTCTGGAGTGTGTGTCTCTGTATACCACTGGATGCAGTGTTTTCTATTTATCTAGTAGCCCCTCTTCAAAACTACTTAGTTGGGGCAGCTAGGTGATACAGTGAATAGAGCACCAGCCCTGAAGTAAGGTTGATCTGAGTTCATATCCAACCTCAAGACATTTAACATTTACTGGCTGTGTGACCTTGGGCAAGTCACTTAACCCCAATTGCCCTGCCTTCTCCCCTGCGAAAACAAAACAAAACTACCTAGTCAACGTGATGAGGAGGGGAGATAGAAATTCCTTATTCTCCTCCTGCTGGAATCTCTTCTACAAGGGAGGGCCGTTCCCTTTCCCACTGAAACACTTGAACTCTGAAATTCATTCAGAGTTTAGGTATTTAAATCCCCCAGGGGTGTGGCTTTGTTTTTCCCCCAAGTACAATTTCCCTTTATTCATTCTGAAGGATCTTCTTACATCATAAAAGAATCAGAGTATAGACATAAAGGGATCAGTGTATAGCTTTTATGGTTAGTTCAACATCTCATTAATATTTTGTGATTTACCTCTGTTCCTTCAGAAACTACATTAATTAAGATGACTTGGGGCTCCCTCTCACACTCATTTGTGGTAAAACTAAAATTATTTCACTTTTGACATTTATCTACATATTTATCTCTCCCTGATATCATCTACCCATGACTATATCTATCTATGCATATATACATACTCATGTACATATATGTGTATGTATATATATATATATATACACATATATGTACACACACAAATATAATTTTAACTATTTTCTAATGAGACAGCATGGACTATTGAACCTATATTAAAGAACACCACAGTTCAAATACCCCTGCAGACACTTAATACCCATGCAGCTCTGGGCAAGTTCTTTCTCATTTTCAGTGCCTTCATCTATAAGACATATTTCAAAGGGTTGTGATGAGACTCCAACTAAATAATGTACATAAAATACAATACAGTTGGTACTTATTATTTTCCACTGATATCTAGAATGAGTAAACATTGTTTGCTTAACTTATTGGTGTGCTTATTAACTTAAACTCAACTTGAAATGTCATGCATGGAGTCAATATCTACAGAAATGAGTAAGAGGTTCGAAGAAATTCCCTTTTTATCTACATCCCACCCTCAACAATCTGTCTTTCATACTTATCATTGTTCCATTGTTTTCAGTCATTTCCAGCTCTTTGTGACCCATTTAGGATTGTCTTGACAAAAATAATAGAGTGATTTTCCATTTCACTCTGCAGTTCCATTTTACAAATGAGAAATTCATGTAAACAGGGTTAAGTGACTTGGCTAGGGTCACACAACTTGTGCCTGAGGCCAGATTTGAACTCTGGAAGATGAGTCTTCCTGTCCCTAGGCCTGGCTCTCTATCCACTGTGCCACCTAGCTGCCCCATCCTTATATTTATAGAGAGTAGTGTTAATAACTGTGGAAGGTAATAATCTCTTACAATATGTGTCTCTTGAGGGAGTGGTTGATTTCCCAAAAATCTAGAGACTATTGTCTTTAAGATGTTCATTCAATCATTTTTTCTTTCATTCATTATGTCTGAGATTAAGAAATGTTCCCTGCTCTCATGGAGTTGATAGTTTAGAATAGCTAACATCATCCCCAAGGTAGATTGAGACAGATAGAGAGGACAGTCTGCCTGAGTTTTTCCCAGGTTTAAATGAACAATTTCTTCTTCAAGCGCCTTCCTTTACCTGAAGGCCACAGCTGCCATGGCATCCTCGTGCATTGATGTGATCTCATTGCATCTGCAGCTTGCTGAGTACTTGGACACTTTGGAGTTGAAAGGCATTTTATCAATACAAGATATTCTTGTTACTGTCAGACAGCAGTAAGTGCTTTGAGGAGTCTCTCTGCACATTAGGAAGTGGCAGGTGTTTGGCTCTCCATATATCATTTACAGTTCACTGCTGTGATTCTATGACATTGGAATACACATTAATCATGGGATTTAATATGGAAAAGTGTTGGAGAGTTCCTTGGTCTCCAGACATAGTCAACGTATTTTCTCAAACTGTGTATATAGAAACAAAAAATAATAATTTAATAATTAAGGCAAGAAAAAATAAGTCATATTTTACTGGAAAATTCTAAGTCAACCATGGAAATGGTAGAATTATCAGTAAATTGAATTTTTAAGAAATACTTTAATTTCACTTTTTTTGTCTAGGATAAGTATCACCAGAGAATTCTAGAATCTTTCCCAAGCATTGACAGGAATCTAGTGAAACCGACCCAGGATTATTCTGATGATACGGATGAAGAAGTTGATGAAAACCAGTAATGTTATCTTTTCCCAGATAGCTAGTAAATCCCCATCAAAACTAGTAACATCAAGAAACAAGTAATAAAAATCCATATCAAAGCCAGTAATAGAAATCATCTTCTCTGTCCATAAAACCACACTCTATCTCCCCTTAAGTTGTATAATGAAATGTATATTGAAATATATCAATATCAAAATTAGAACTCCCCAAATCAAACATGTTTTTTCTATATACTTTTGTTCTTCCTCAAAAACCCTTGCTTCTGACACAGTCAAATATTGATCACTTGGTCCAATATCGCTTCAGCAGAAGGATGGGAAGATAGACAAAGGAATGTAAGAAAATGGAAAAAAGCAAAGAAGTAAAACGGTTTAAGGTGGAAGGAAAAAGGCAGCTAGGGAGATGGGAAGAGAAGGGAAGAGAATGAACAGAAAAATAGATGGATAATATGCACCCTGAGGATTTTTTTATCATTGTCAAGAAAATAATCTCTAAAGATTCACAGATCCAATGGGTCCAAGGGAAATCGACCCATAACTTAACATCTTGACTTAACTTTGTGGCTCCTGGAATCTTCTAATGCTGTGCTGTAGTGAAGAGATCAATGGATTTTGAGTCAGAAGACATGACTTCATTATGCAGTCCTGACACTTACTAATTACGTGACACTTAACAAGTAATAACCTCTCTGAGTTTGTTTTCATATTATCAAAATTTGTCTTCCAACTATTTGAATCATGTATTCAAAGGGTTGGTGGGAGCATCAAATGAAACCATAAATAAAAACTACTTTTTAAACAACATAGCTCAATTCTGAAGTCAAGCTGAATTTAAAAACAAACAAAAAAAATGTTTATTAAGGACTTGCTATGTGCCAGACAACATTCTAAGCCCTGGGATGAAAAAAAAAAGAGGTAAAAGGTAGGTGGAACCAAGAAAAAATGGAGCAACTCATCTGACCTCTCCTCAGACTCCCAAACCCCTCCCAACACCTTTACATAATGCCATAAAACTTCCTGGAGCAGGAGAACTCACAAAAGAATGGGGCGAAGTACTTTTCCAGCCAAAGATAACTTAGAAGGTAAGTGGGAAAGGTCTGTCACAACGGGGTGAGAATGGAATATAGTCCAGAGCAGGCCATGCCAGCATAGACCAAGTCACAACAAACCAGAAGCATCTTGGGAGCCACTGAATCAGCAGCATCAGCTACTTCCAAATTTCTTAGCCAATGGACATTAAGGGTGTTGCACAACTGACCAAAAGGAAATTAAAGGGATCTCTTTGCTAGCACTGAGGCAGGACCCTGTTGCTTTACCCATACTCAGATCCAGGTCCCAGTCCTGGGTGGCAGTCATAAAGTGAGGAGGAGCACTAGCACACTAGAGCTTCCAACTTCAGTGGAGCAGGGAACCTTGTCACAGTTTAAGGGCAGAAAAGAGAGTTTGTGGTCACTCATGAACCAGAGGACAGGTCAGGAGAGTAGTAAACACACCTCTTCTTAGATCATGCCACCTTGGAAAATCCGAAAACTTACAGATCCCTAGAAGAATGTTGCACAAAAGCCCTGAAGCTTGGGACAGCGCGCCATCCATGCTAGAAGCAGAGCTTACTTTAAGAAAGTTAAAAATAAAATAATTGGCTAGGAAAAAGAGCAAATAAAAGAGAGAAATTTGCTTGTGTTATGTTATTATAATAACAAGGAAGTTCCAAACACACTCAGAATGAAGATAATAAAATTTGAACTACATTCAAAGCATCCAAGGAAAATAGGAATGGCTCTCAGGATACAGAAGAGCTCAAAAAAGGATTGTAAAAAACAAGTAAGTGTGGCAAAGGAAAAAATTTAGAAGAGAAATGAAAAGTTGTAAGAAAATAATGGAAAACCAATCAACATCTCAGATAATGAGAGACAAAAAATACTGAAAAAGATAACACCTTAAAAAGCAGAATAAGTCAAATGGTAAAAGAGGTACAAAAAAAAATGATGAGGAGAAAAGTAAATAAAAAAGCAAAATTAGTCAAATGGAAAAAAGAGGCACAAAAATTCACTGCAGTAAAAAAAAAAAAAACTCCCTACAAAATAAAATTAGCCAAATGGAAAGTGAGGTAAGAAAGCTCAGTAAAGAAAGTAATTTCTTAAAATTTAGAATTGAGGAAACTGAAAATATTGAACACGTTGAAAAATTAAGAAACAATAAAATGAAACTAAAAGAATGAAGGTGGAGCCAAGATGGTGGAGTAAAAGTAGGAACTTGGTTTTACTCCTGCTCCAAACACCTCTAATACCAACAAAAAAAAAAGACTCTAAACAAATTTTAGAGCTCCAGAACACACAAAGTGACAGAGAGAAACAAATCTCCTGCTGATTGGCCAATAGGAAAAATCTATCACACCGTTCTGGGAGCCAAGTGCAGTCTGCATGAGCCGCTCTGGCCCAGACCAGGGGGAACCCTGAGCAGCATCACAGACCACTCAGAGCAGACTTCAAGAGAGTGAATCATCGGTAGCTGTGCTGGTCTCCAGACTTCTCAACCCATGAACACTGAAGAGAAATAAAAGGTCAGTGGGGAACTCTGTTGGAACTGAGTGAGAGAAGAGCATGGTCTGGCCCCTGTCCCTGGGGTGAGAGGTGATGGAGGCACCTGTGGCTACAGTGGCTTCCTTGTGACTGCCTCTGGAGCTCCTGACCTACAGATGATAAGGAGACCAAGTGACCATTCAGAGGGTAATAATTCTTGCTTTGAACTACTTGGATTTGAGTCTCTGTCTTGGGTGGTGCTCTGAGAGTGTGTGGCCAGTGTGCCAGAGCCTGTGGTGGCTATAGAGAGGGCACCCTCTTCAGACCTCTGACAACAACTTTGGCAACTGTGAAAACCCCAGCAATTTGGGACACAGCTCTCTCCACTTTGGAAGCAGAGTTCTACTGTGGCAAATAGCTCAAAAGTCAAGTAATTGGCTGGCAAGATGAGCAAGCAGAAGAAACACAATCAGACCATAGAATCCTTTTTTCGGGGGACAAAAAGGATCAAAACATGAAACCAAAGGAAGAGAACAAAGTTAAAACTCCTGCATCAAAAGCTTCCAAGAAAAACATGAATTGGTTACAGGCCATAGAAGAGCACAAGAAGGATTTTGAAAATCAAATAAGGGAAGTGGAGGAAAAATTGGGAAGGGAAATGAGAATGATGCAAGAAAATCATGAAATGTGGGTCAACAAGCTGCTAAAGGAGACCTCAAAAAAACCTGAAGAAAATAACACCTTAATAAATAGACTAACTCAAATGGCAAAAGAGGCCCAAAAAGCTAATGAGAAGAAGAACACTTAAAAAGCCAAATTTGCCAGATGGAAAAGAAATTTCAAAAACTGACTAAAGAGAATAATTCCTCCAAAATTTGATTGGGTCAAATGGAAATTAATGACTTTATGAGAAATCAAGATACTATGAAGCAGATAGAAAAAATTTTAAAAAATAGAAGGCAATGTGAAATATCTCATTAGAAAAACCACTGACCTAGAAAATAGATCCAGGAGAGATAATTTTTTAACAAATTAATTTATTTATTTTCTTGTTTACATCATTCATTTCCATGAGATTTTGAGTTACAAATTTTCTCCCCATCTTTCCCCTACCCAACACCTCAAAACAGCCATTCCACTGTATAACCTCTACTCCAATCTGCTCTGTCCTATGTCCTCTCTCTCACCCCTCTGACTTTCCAGTAGGGCAGGATGGATCTCCCTACCACAGTGCCTATATATCTTATTTCCCAGTGGGATGTAGTTAATAATAATAATAATATATATATATATATATGTATATATATATATATATGTATATACACACATATTTTTAACATTTAATTATATAACTTTAAATTCTAGATTCCTTCCCTTCCTCCCTTATCACCCAACCCCACTGGAAGGACAAGCAATTAAATCCAAGCTGTACATGTGTAATTACACAGAATATCTCCAAAGTGGGCAAATTGTGAGAGACTGATTATATGTCCCTCCTTCCTATCCCCCCACCTTGTTCTATTCTCTACCCTGTCCCTGTCCCTGTCCCTTTACAGAAGTGTTTGCTTCCAGCAACCCTTCCCCCCACCTGCCCTCCCCTCCATCATCCCATCTCTCATCCGCATCACCCCTACTCTCCTGTGTGGCAAGATACCCAGTTTAGAGTTTATGTCATTCCTTCCCTAAGCCAAATTCAATGAGAGTAAGGTTGACCCTTTCCCTTTTGCCTTCCTGTTCTTCCCCCGCATTGTAACAATTATCCCTTGCCTCTTCTACATGAGATGATTAACTCCTTTTTGTCTCTCCCTGTCTCCTCTCATTCTAATCCTCTCCTACCTCAGAATTTCACCTTTTAGAGTATCGTCCCTTCCTATTCAATTGATCCTGTGTCATCTATGTACTCACATATACACATACTCAGATATGTGTTCATATGCATATATAAACCCTCCTAT
>JAQQSV010003242.1:0-16615 GCA_028646515.1 Pseudochirops corinnae | reverse complement strand
TATATATATATATATATAAAACATCATTTATTCTGATGCTTCCTCGTAATTCGTTATTTGGTTTTCAGCCTACTCAGACACAGAATTCATGTCTCCATTGACCTCTGAGTTATACTCAAATTTAATTCTTTGGAAATTTATTGTTTCATGACTCATAGTAATAAAAAAGAAACCAACAAAATGTTGGTGTTAAAAAGATATGCTTTTGTTACTGCGGGGAAAGTCATTAAAGGAACTTTGCCATTTCCTCAAAACAAATTGTCTCATTCTACTTCTCTTGCTTAATTTCAGGCTTGTCCATTTGAACTGTCTTGAAAAGAATGTGTGTGTGTGTGTGTGTGTGTGTATGTGTGTGTGTGTACATATGGATATGTCAGAGGCAATATGGCATAGAGGATGGAGAGTAGGACTTGAATTCAGGAAAACCTGCATTCATTTTCTGGTTCTGACATTTTCTGCTTCTGACTATATGACCCTGGGCAAGTTACATAATTTCTTTTGAGAGCCTTAGGCTACTCTCTTAACTCTATAAGTGGCAGAGAATGTGCTGACATTCATTACTACAGAAAGTTTTCTCACCAAGCAGTTCCTCTTACCAATTAAATCACAAATATAGCCTCTGGTCCTATACTGATGTATATTTGTGTCTGTGCATGAGTCTCTATCCTTATCTTTCACTGTCTCTTTTTTCATTTCCATCTTTCTCTGTGTCTCTGTCTCTCTGTTTCTTTGTCTTGATCTATTTCTCCGTCTCTCTGTTCCTCTCTGTCTTTGTCTCTGTGTCTGTCTGTCTGTCTGTCTCTCTCACACACACACACACATTTCACACATCTACACAAGTAACATAAAGGTGTCCACTGCTATCATGGAGATCAGCACAGAGTTAAATTGAATCAGAATTGCCTGTAGATGACGTCCTACAGATGCTCTTGTTGGCAGAAATTGCTGATGGCTGAGTTTCTACAACATTGCAAAGCCTCTTGGAAAAGCTCCGTGACCACTCAAATATGTGTCCTAGTCATCTGTCCAGGAAAACTAAGGGAATGAAGAATGACAAATAATATCATATCAATATTTACAATGTGATGTTAATGACACCAGTGCTACGGAATCAACCTTGGGTAAATGAACACTTATGCTATTTTTCAATTATCTTTAGTTCAAATTCTAGTCCTTTTTATTACAAAATTTCAGAGCTGGAAGTGACTTCAGAAGCTAGCTATTTCAATATATATCTCTGAAGAAGAATCTACTAAAACAAAGTCAAGAAACTGTCGTTCTAGCCTCTACTTGCATAATTTGAGTGAGTGAGAATCCACTAGCACCCAACTTTGTCTGTTCTACTCTTTGATAGTTGAAATTTTACTAAGTCCCCTAATATAAAGGCTTAATTTGCCTCTATACAATTTCTACCCATTACTCCTAGCTTTTTCCCCTGGGGTCTAAAACCATGAGTTTCGTGCTCCTTTGAGATGACAGTTTTTGAAGATAGCACTTTTTTCTTCTTTTTCTTGTCTTCTCTTCTCTAAACTAAATGTCCCAGTTCCTTCAACCAATTTTTATTTGGTTGATGATGTTGAATTTATCAACAACATTTGTAAAATGTAGTGCCCAGAACTGAACACAATATGGCAGGAAGGGTCTAGCCAGTATGTCTATCTATTACCTCATTATTCTAGAAAACTGTACCTTTCTTAAAGTAGCCTAAAACTTTATTAGCTTTTTTGACTGCTGTTTGTCAATTTTCACTCATATTGTGCTTGTGATCCATTTAAACTCAGATGCTTTCAGACATACTATTGTCCTTTTACTAGTAAAGTTGCCTTTTCTTTTAAATTCAAGGCATAGTGGACAGAGATCTGTTGTGAGGACAGGATGACCTGAGTCAGAATCCTGCCTTTGATACCCACTGACTATGTGACACTAGACAATTAATCCAGTCTCTCAGATGCAAATAATTGAATATATATACATATACATATACATATACATATATATATATATATATATATATACTTGTATGTATGGCTCCTCTTCTTCCTCCTCCTCCTGCTCATCCTCCTCCTTTTTCTTCTTCTTCTTCTTCTTCTTCTTCTTCTTCTTCTTCTTCTTCTTCTTCTTCTTCTTCTTCTTCTTCATCTTCTTCTTTTACTTCCTTAAACATTCATTTTTCTAGGTACAAAATGTATCTTTAAAGTAATAGTAGAGTAGATCATTTGTAGAGTTCAGTGGGGAAAAGAGATCATAAACTTTTGGAACTCACATACCTTGGAGATCATTTAGTCCAACTCCACCATTTTATAGCAGAGTGATCTGAAGCCTAGAGGGATTTGATGATTTCTTCAAGGTCAAATCACTGACATAGCCTAGCCTAGAATCCAGGCTTTCTGATGCTAAAACTATCTCATTCTCCACTAAAATCAGACAATCGTGTTTGTCAAAGGGTTAACAGGGTTTTTTGTTTTGGTCAGGTTTTGGCAACAGATGCAAATTTCATATTTTAAATATTCAGTGCATGTATTCAACTTAAAATAAAATATGCCTGCCTTTCACGGCTTAATGGCTGTAGGGGAAGAACCTATATTCTTTATTAAGTTCCATAAGGGATAAAATTGATGATTTTTTCAAATATATTTTAGGTCTGTTGCCCAACAATATAGTAATGATTATATGATGTCAGAATAGTGTTATATATTATGGCAAAACTAATAACCTCCGGGGTGCTCAACTTCCATGAAACTCATTTCATATTTCATCCATTATGGAGGATCTGTGAGAAATAGCTCACCATTTCCCTTCTGTGTTGTTGGACAATTCAGTCCAGCCACACAAATAAAAATTAAATTTAGCAAAAGATTAGAAATGATTATTTTCAAAGGGCAAAATTTGTGAAGTATTTCTCAATTAAAAAAAAAACATCTCCATTATAATGCTGTATAGGCTAATAATAGAGGTAGGAATCACATCCACATATTTTCCTTTATCTTTAACAAAAATAATAATAATAATAACAACAACAACAACAACAATAATAATAATCCTCTTTTGAATCCTACTCAAACAATTCAACATTTTTTAAATGCCTACTATTTACCAAATCCTGTATTAAATACTGGAGGAAGATTTATTAGACAAGGTATGGTACCAGCCCCAAGGAGTTTTTTGTTTAGGATGACACTATGCTGTAAGATACATAGACATACTCTGTATTTAAGAATATGAGAAACTACTGTTGTGGATGCTGTCTTCCCCAATAGACTGGAACTCCTCATCCCATGGGAACCACTCACAAGTGACTATATCCTATATACTACTGTCCTTTTTAGCTTGTTAGGGTCTATTACTCATCTAACACAGATCTAACATCTAACACATCTAACACAGACCCAATCACATTTCCACTGTGATCAGGGAGAATTTTAGTGAAGATAGTCTTTCTCTTTTTATTTTATATCAATAAATAGGAATTTTATCAAATAATCACTTTGTTTAAGACACTTTGTGATCCTTAGATAGGTGTTGGGTATGAAAAGATGACCGTGATACAATCCCCATCCCTAAGGAGCTGGCCCATTTCCATCATGAGAAACAGTGGGATGTCACTGAAAGAACATTAGACCTGAAGGCAAAAGAAACTGAATTTGAATCTTGCCTCTGACACATGTTAGCTTTGGAAAAAATATCCTTTGTAATTTTAGAGCTAGACAGGGCTTCTGAAGTCATCTAGTCCAATTCATTCATTTCACAGACATCAGAACTCGGACCCAGACAGGTTAAGGGATTTGCCCAACGTTTACTCTGATGTATACTATGACAGGAGGCAAAGGTTTTACCCATGTTCAAATGAATTCTGACTCCAGGTCCTCTGACTCCACAGTCACAATTTTTCACAGCTTTATGGTTGGTTGTTTGTTTTTTCATAGTTGTGTACATCTCTTGGTGGCTCCATTTGTTTGTTTGTATTTTTGGCAAAGATCCTGGAGTGGTTTGTCATTTCCTTCTCCAGCTCATTTTGCAGAAGAAGTAACTGAGGGAAACAGGGTTAAGTGACTTGCCCAGGGTCACAAAGCTGGTGAATATCTGATGCCAGATTTGAACTCAGTCAGATGAGTCTTCCTGACTCCAGGTCCAGCGCTCTATCCATTGCACCACCTAGCTCCCCCTTCTTTTCACAGCCCCAGGCTTCAATCCCCAAAGTCACTTAATTTCCCACAATCTCAGTTCTCTTGTGTCTAAAGCAAAGACAATTACAGTACTTACCTTTCAAAATTATCCTGAGAAATAAATATCATGAAAAATAAATAAATATGTTTGCTATCCTAGAAGCAATAGGGAGCTATTGAAACTTGCTGTACAGCATTGTTGCAATAAGACCTGTACGTTAGGAATGTTCATTTATCAGTGTTCTGGAAGATGGTTAGGAAAACAAACACTAGAAGAATCTAAGTTTCAGCTGTTTTTATTATTGTTATTATTATATATCATTATCCTTGGCCAATCTGCTGAAATCCTCCTTTCTGCAACTCCTGTTCATTGCTCCCAGTTCTGTTGTTGTCAATGACAAAATGACTAGGGGTGACACAGTTTAAAATTCATAGCAACTGTAAATGGGTTTGTGTTTTCATTGCTTTCAACAAAACATTAAAAAAAAAAAAGGAGCAGGAATATGGCTTCCCCCAGAATGATGAGACAACAATTTTATGCAATTCTCACAGAAATGATGGATAATTTGGAGGCTACTGTTAGCAGAGTTAGAATTTGGACTGAGTCCTTCCAAAGCTTGTGACATGATAAAAGGAGGCTTTCTCTTATTTGCTTTTTTGAACAGTTGGGACTTCGTGTGAGACCTGTGAGTATTTGACAAGAGATAAAAAAAAATAAAGAAAAAAGGAATAAAACTTTGTAACCCCATCTTGGAGAAAATTACGGTCCCAAACCTTTCACCTCTTATTGACAGCATTATTGATTTTGGACAGAAAATCTAATGTGCCCTTTGTTCTTGTTTAGGGGAGAACTAAGGGATCAACTCCTAATATGTTTTCCTTTCCATCTTCCAAAATATTCTTATATTGACATTCCTAAAAGACAGGTATGGCCATGTCACTTCACTGTTCAAAAAGTTTCAGTTCATCATTCAAGAAGTTCACTATTGCCTAAACAATGTAGTACAAATTACTGTTTGGCATTTGAATCCCCTTTCAATCTATCTTTCCAGACTAATTTGTATGTTTCTACTTCATCAGCTTGACCTTCCAACTAAACTGACATACTAGATATTGAGCGTATATGACATTTTCAACCCCACATCTGTGCCCTCAAAACCAACTGCTACTGATGGCTGTCTGAAAATATTTTATATATTCACTATATGTATCTACTTATTTACCTCTTGTTTCCAATAGAATGTGAATTTCTTGAGAGCAGGAATCATTTTTTCATTCCTTTATAGAATCTCATCTTTAGCAAATTCTGGCAAATAAACAGTTAATCAATGTTTGTTGACAGCCACCTTGTCATCTAGCCCATAGACCAGACTATGGTGACTTAACGCTTTTAACTCCGGAATCCCAACATTCCCCTTCCCCTTTACCCCTAAGTCATTCAAACACTCAATCATAATCCTGATTAGTGAGTGCCTTATGTAGCCCACAATATCAAGGTCAGATCCAACCATAATTCACTATATATACTGTGTCCATATTCTTAGCAGCTTCTCTACTACCATCGATATACCCTCCATGCTATGTGAATCCCTAATTGAAGGCAAAGACTGTCTTTTATGTTCTAATGTGTCTTTCTGTGGTACACCACAGTATTAAGAACAATATAAGTACCTAGTAAATGTTTTTTTCAAATTTAATTTAATTTAATTTTCAGTTCCAAATTACCTCTTTCTACCCTCCCTTTTCCTCACACTTTGAGAAAGGTAAGAAATATAGAATCCTTTAAAATATGTATAGTCAGAGAAAATAATTTTCCACATTATTTAAGAAAGAAACGAAGAATGGATATTGAAAAAGAAAGAAAAAAGGAGAAGAAAATATGGTTTAGTTTATACTCTGAATCCATAAGTTCTCTTTCTAGAAGTTAGGCAACATGTTTTGTCCTAAGTCCTTTAGACTTGTGATTGGTCATTGTGTTGATCAGAGTTAATAAATGTTTCAAAATTGATTATATTTATAATATTTACCATATTATAAATTGTTCTGTTTGTGCTGACTTCATTTTGTATCAGTTTATAGAAGTCTTCCCAGGCTTTTTTTCTGAAATCATCCCCTTTATCATTTCTTAGAGCACAAAAGAATTCTATCACATTAGCATCCTGTAATTTATACAGCCATTCCCCAATTGATGGATATTCCCTTTGTTTTTATTTCTTTGTCTCTACAAAATGAGCTAACATAAAAATATTCATATATATAGGTCCTTTTGCTCTTTCTTTGACCTTTTTGGGATATCATCCTACTAGTGGTATTGTGATGAAAGAAAGTATGTATTGTTTATTAACTTTAGAGCATAGCTCCAGAATGGTCGGACCAGTTCACAACTCTACTAACAGTGCCTTCATATACCTATTTTCCCACATTCCTACCATAATTTGCCATTTTTATTTTTATCATATTTAGCCAATCTAATACATGTGAAGTACTGCCTTAACTTTGTTTAATTTTCTGTAATTATTAGTGATTTCAAAGACTTTTTGCCCCTGTAAACTATTGATAGGTTTGATTTCATCCTCTAAAACATTTATTCATATCCTCTGACCATTTAACAATTAACAAATGGATTGATTCTTATAATTTTGATTTCAATTCCTTATATATTTTAGAAATCTGACCTTCATCAGAGAAATTTGTTGCAAATTTTTTTCTCAGTTTCCTATTTTTCTTCTAATTTTAGGTACATCATTTAGTGCATGCAATTTTTCAAAATTATGGAATCAAAATTATTCATTTTATCTCCCTTGAAACTATCTTTTATTTGGTCATGGACTCTTTCCTTATACATAGATCTGGCAGGATATATCTTTCATGTTCCACTAATTTGCTTATGATACTATCACCCTTTATGTATCAATTATGTTCCCATTTCGAGCTTATCTCCATGTTTGTGTGAGATGTTGTCTTATGTCTACTTTCTGCTAGCCTGCTTTCCAGTTTTCTCAACAATATTAAAAACGTTTTCTGTCAAATAATAAGTTCAATTAGCTGAGATCTTAAGGTTTATCAAACACTTCATGACTATGCTTATTTACTTGTGTATATTGTTAATAACACTTTTTTTTAAGACTTCACTTATTTGTGCATAGGAACTCCTGGGCAGATGGTGATAGAGAAAAATCTTGAATCAGATATTTACTAGTTGTGTAGCTTTAGACAAGTCACTTAGTATCTCTGAGACTCAGTTTCTTCATCTGTAAAATGAGGGAGTTAGGCTTGGTGGTACCTAGAATTCCTTCCAGCTCTAAACCTATGGCCCTAAAATCCTTTGGTCTTGTTGTTTTCCTACCTCAACCATATAGATTAAGGATTTGAAAGATAACTTGGAAAGAAAGAACTCTAGAGAGGTGATGAAGTTTTGAGAAACATACCATCACATGAAGGAAATGAGCCAATCTCAACTACCACGAGAAGATAGGTCCTCTGGGTATGTGGGGGTGAAGGCCAGACAAAATAATATATAGGAGGAAGAAGTAGCCATATAGAGCTATGGAACAGAAGGAATTTCATACCAGAGGAAGTAATATCATGTTTATCCAAGGATCAGATTGAACTGAACACTGATAATTGAAAACAAATTGGCATAGGTTATTATTATGAGTCATAGAGACTATATTATAAGTAACAGGAATTTCTGTAAGTGGGACGGTGCAGTAAGAGGGGGAGGGAACTCTCTGTGGGTTCATGTGCAAGTCCTTTCTGTTATTTTTGCTGTATAAATAAGCCTATTAAAAAATAAAGCAGTGTGAGTTTGAGTGCTTGTAAGGGGTAAATGATGGTTGCTTTAGAAGTGAGAGAAATAAAAGCAACATACTAAAGTTCCCACCACTCATCCAATTAGGTGTAGCCCAGTCAGAGAAATTTCGGAGAGAACTGTTAGATAGAAAAATAGAGATAAATAGATGTTTTATGTACACATATGAAAATACCTAGATGTTGTAAATTCAGCATAGTGGGGTGGGTAAGGTGTTGGATTCAGAGTCAAAAGCCTATAGTTAAACATACATCTGATACGTATTAGCTGAGTTATGATAGACAAGTCACAACCTCTGAGTCTGAGATTCCTTACCTGCAACATTAGAATAAAGCACATTTATAGTACCAACTTTACAGGACTATTATGATGTTTAAAAGAGACAATGTGCATATTTAATATGTCTTGCAAATATTAAAGCACTATATAAAATATCAGTGGTTATTATTCCTACAAACTTGTGGCCCGGATATATTCAGTGAGGAAAGAACTTAGCAAATAACTTTCATGACTGACAAGGCCTGCACTTTAGCTGCCACTTATACCCCCATATTCTCTTGTGTTTCCAGAGTCCTCCAGGACTCTGTTTTATACCAATTAACTAAACAATACCAAGCTCTATAATGAAAACCCAGGGACTAGAGCAGCTAGCCTGAGAATGGCTTGAAATTCTCTAAGGTCAAGGAAGGTTGAGAAGGTATTATGAGTACCTCACATTTTCAGCTTGGGTGTCAGATTCTATAAGGGAAGCTGCCAGAAAGATACTGTGCTGGGAAGAATTTCGTTATGAATTCCTGGCATTAAGTATTGAATCGTCCTATTGATTGATTGATTAAAAAAGTAATCTCCATGCCTAAATGGCATCTAAACCAAGTAAGTGATGCATGCTGGCTATGAGGACATCTTGTCGTTGTTGATTGCTTAAATTTGGCACAAAAGGTAGATACACCTAATTATTTTTTACTGTTTATTTTTTAAAAGCCCTTGACAATAGAAAGTCCTAGTACTCAGAAAATATTTCCTGAGTTAGCAGAGGTGTAGCATATAGTAATTGGATTTTATAAACTGGGAAATCCAAACGCAAGAAAATCCAAGAGGTTGTCTATTCAATGAATTGACAAGTATTTATTAAGCACTACCCTATGCAGTGCATTGTGCTAGGCACTGGTGATGCACAGGAAAAAAATGAAATAGTTCCTCCCTTCAAGAAACTTACATTCCACAATCAATAAATGTTTGTTAATATATGGGTTAATTATTTTTAAAACATTCAATTCTGATGCACTGTACCTTTATGGATGAATTAAAGAAAAAACAAATAAAGTCTTCTTACCTCTCATTTGTCTGTGGATCAATTAGGTGGCACAGTGGGGGGACTACTCAGAGGGACTTGAGTTAAAATCTGGGTTTAGATACTTATGAACAGTGTGACCCTGGGTAAGCAACTTACCCTGGTTTCCTCCGTTTCTCATCTGCAAAATGAACTGGAGAAGGAAATGGTAAACCTCTCCAGCATCTTTGCCAAGAAAACCCTAAATGGGGTTATGAAGAGTTCAATATGACTGAAAATGAGTGAAACAACAACAACACTTGACAAGTCATGAGTAGAGGATAGAGATTGGAACTGGGTCTATGATATCACTAGCTTAGAAACTCTCAGATGAGGAATCTATCTCTACCAATACAGGGGTGCACCTTCTTTGGCATGTTTAATTCTGAAAAGTTACCTATGGCATTGAAAGTATAAATGAGTTCCCCAGGGTCACATAATTATTGTATATGTCAGAGCTGTAACTTGGACCCAGGACTACTTAGCTCCAAAGCTGGCTTTCTATTCATTGTCTACCATTCTGTTTCTCATTCATAGAAGCTGAGACAAAACTTAGCCCGCATTTAACACAGTGCCTTTATATAGTAGACAGATTGATAAAGGCTTATTGAACATTGGAATTGAGTTGATTGCCTCAAAAAAAAGTGATCTGCAAGTAGATTCCCATTACAACTGAACCTGCTGAGATACCGCCTCTAACGAACATGAGCAATCCTCATTTTCCATTCTCTAGAGTGTTATCAAACACTCCATGACTATGCTCATTTACCCGTGTATATTGTTAATAACTTTTTAAAAATTCCCATATTTATTCATAGGAACTCCTGGGCAGATGTTGAATGAGATTTTTACTAGTCGTGTAGCTTTAGACAAGTCACTTAGTAACTCTGAGCCTCAGTTTCCTCATCCTAGAAAATGAAGGGGTTGGGCTAGGTGACATCTAGAATTCCTTCCAGTTCCAAACCTATGATCCTATAATCCTATGGTCTTCCTCCCCACCCCCACCATATAGATTAAGGATTTGAAAGCTAACTTGGAAAGAGAGAACTCTAAAGAGGTTGTTCATGAGTGACATTATTTTGTACATTATTTTGCAGCCCATAGTTAGATTTTAAAAGTAATGTTCATTGTGGTGTGAAAGAAACTCAAGGTAGAGCTAAAAACAATTAAATTAAATTAAAAGTACAATCTTACATAGCCCAATTAGGTTACTGTGAGTAAAAAATGTTTAAAATTCTTTCTAGGCAGTCCCTTTTGGCCCTCCTCTTCCGCTCCAATGACCTCTCTTTTCAGCCTATAAAGTCAGGGTCCTTATCCAATGTATTAGTCCACCTGATTTCCACTCTCTGTCTAAGCTGACCTTTCCTTTTTAAGTTCACTGGATTTCTCAAGAAGAAGGCTCTCCATACAATGTTAGGATTAGAAGGAAGCAAAGAGTTTCTTTCATCCAACATCTTTATTTTATAGACAAGGAAAATGAATTCCTGAGAGGATAAGTGACTCCCCAAGGTCACACAGCTAGTAAAAATTAAAGCATACATTTGAAATCGAGATATCATCATTTCAAAAGCAAGACTCATTCTCTTTCCATTGCACAATTACGCTTTGTTTTATTCTGTCTCTGTGTCTCTCTCTGTTTATCTCTGTCTCCAAGTCTCTCTGTCTCTGTCTCTATGTCTCTGTCTCTGTCTCTCTGTCTCTCCTGTCTCTGTCTCTCTGTCTCTGTCTCTGTCTTTCTCTCTCTCTCTCTCTCTCTCTCTCTCTCTCTCTCTCTCTCCACTTAGGTCATGGCAGGCATTTAACAAATACTTCTAGATTGATCACTTAATTGTCAGGACTTCAGGTTGTTTCCATTTCACCTCATATGAAAATTGATGTCCTCCTGGCCACCTTAACTTGTGTTTTTCCTTTATTTTAGAAAAGGATCATGGCATCAGGGAGATGATGACATAACTTGCAGTTGAGTGAGTGAGGGCTGTGCCAGGTCACCAGCCTCACTTTCTCCTCCAGAGCTATCTGGGTCCAGTGGCAAGATATTCATCAGGATGACTGAAAATGACTCAGGATGCAATGGAAGACCCTGGCCCTTTTAGGGTAAGACCTTTTCAGGTTTTCACTTAGAGTGAGGCAATACCCATTCAGTTAATAGGCCTCTTTAAGAAGTGAGTCAAGGGATGGCCCTTCTAATTAGAAAAAAAAGGAAAAAAACATCAAGCTGGGAGAGCAAGACCTTCATAGTTGCTGTTCGAGAGAAACTGTTATCATTGACATTCACTCTAAGCCAGGAGGACCAAAAAGCTGGATTGGTGAGTGTCCCCTAGGTTCTTCCCCAAGGAATCCTTTCCAACACAAACTACAACACAATAATATTATGCATTTCAATACAATACAACACAATTAAATAAAATTAATGTATTATTAAGCACTTATTGTGTCTTTACTAGGCAGTAACGATCCAAAGACAGAGAGAAAACCATTTTTTTTCTCTAGAATGTGACATTCTTTCTGTCTTACTATTCCATTCCTTCTACTTTGTCCTCACTTTACGTTATTCCCCCACAAATCTTTCCATGTTTTTCTTTATGATCGTCTTCAGAATTCTTTGGATAAGAAATCCATTCTTAAAGAAAGTGTGTTTACCAAAAGACTTTCTGTCCAGGCAAGCAATGATTTGATGAATCTTAAAGCATTCAGTTCAACACCTTGTTTTGTTTTGTTTTTGTTGTGGTCCCTATTATGTGCCGGGCACTGAATTAGAATCTGGGAAGACAAAAACAAAAATCAAGGAGTTCTTGCTTTCTAGGAGTTGCTATTCTTTTGTGAGGAAGTAGCATGTACGGAAATGAATAAATTCAAAATATACATTTAATAAATATGTAAAATATATGAACATAACAACATAAAGTGTGACACATGTTTATATGTGTATGAATGTGTATACATTTATCTATAGATATCTATTTTTATCAGAGGCACAAAAATAAATTTGGATGTGTCACAAAAACCTGGGAGAATTAGGGAAATCTTCTGGTAGGAGCCAAGTCTTGAAGGAGTTATAGAATAACAGAGTTAAGAGATTGAAAGCTGTCTAAATGTGCAAGAAATAACAGGTTAAGGTGGTTTTGCTGGAATATAGAGAGAGTGAGGGGAAGTAATATAAAATAAGTCTGGGAATATAGGTTGGATTCAGATTGCAAAGAGCTTTAAATGACAAAGAAGTGTATTCAATTCTAGAGGTAATTGGGAGTTACTAAAACATCTTGAGCATTTCACTGACAGTGGGCAATCCTATGCTCTAGGGATATCAGTTTGACAATTGTGCATGATAGGATGAAGAAAAGAAGAGAGAGTAGGGAATAGTTCAATTAGGAGACAGTTGTATTCCAAGGAAGAGGTGCCTGAACTAGGTAGGTGAACATTTGAGTGAAAAAGAAAAGGTGGTTATTTCAGATGATGTGGAGGTCCAATTAGTGAAGGCTAGTAGGATATGATGGGGAGGGAGGGAGGAAAAGAGAGGAGAGAGTGATGCATCCATGATAGGTCTCTTTGTGAGTTTGGGTAACTGCAAAGATATTGGTACTCTTGAAAGTTGGAGACAGCTTAGGGTAAAATATAAGGAATTCTTTTTTAGAATTATTAATTTTGAAATGTCTGTGGGTCATATAGGTAAAGATATTTAGCATGGGAACTGATGAGGTTGGGTTGAGGATTGGGAAAGAGATGAAAAGTTGTAGATTTATGAGTAATCTGCACAGAGATGATAGTAGAACTCATGGAAGCTGAAGAGATGGTTATGAGACTTGGAAGTTTTTGATAGAAGGAGAGAAGGTTTTGATAGAAACTTAAAGAATTGCTAACATATGGGGAATGGAGCATGAATTATAAACCTGCAAAAGAATGGTTGGATCATTGACATAAGTATTCTTGTTAGTTAATCCCAAAGAGAAGAGAGGAGATGACAATGTTCCATAGGATAAGATAGTACAGAGAGGTGAAAAATGAAAAAAAAAAAGGTTGAAATAATAGATTATGGAATTTAGCAATTAAGATATTAGTAGATAGGGCAGATAGAAAATATCAGAGTGATAGGAAAGAGTGTGAAAAGTTCTCATTTGCAAACTACACCAGACAGATACAGAAATTGTACCAGGAAGAACTCTGATGGTGAGATCCAGGAAAACAACAACAATAACAACAACAACAACAAACAAACAAACAAAACCTCACATTGAGTCCAGTTCAGGTTGGCATGAGGAGACAGATAGGTGGAGGTCTGCAAGCTGGCACGGGGAGAGTTCCTTCCAGGAGTGTGCTGGGGATCACTCCGGCTCCTAGGGAGAGGCTCAACACCAGAGCTAGAGGAAATTCCACACCCAGACAAGAGCATCTATAGAAATATAATGGGGCACCCAAATGGGCACATGATATTGAACTGTATATATAAATGACTGTGAATATCTATATGTTTAGATATTCACACATATGCGTGTATACAATGATACATAAATGTATGTGACAAACATACACATAAAGACAACTTGAGAACACCAATCAACACAAACATCAATCAGAATTCCTGAGGACATGCTGCTCTCCTGACAGGGAAGTGATGCACTCAGAGGGCAGGATGAAAGATTTTTTTTTTAAACATGCTTAATTTTGATGCCAGTTAAATTACCAAAAATTATTTTAATGAATTAGAAAAAATAACAAAATTCATTTGAAAGAAGGAATAGTCAAGAATATAAAAGGAACTAATATATGTATATATGTGTGAGTGTGTGTGTGTGTGTGTGTGTGTGTGTGTATACACACATATGCCAAATCTTAAACCACACTACAAGGCAATAATTATCAAAACTATCTGGTACTGGTTAAAAAATAGAAAAGTGGATTAGTGGAACAGAATAGACATACAATGTACAGCAGAAAATGAATATAATGACCTTGTATTTGACAAGTGTAAAGACTTAAGTTTGGGGGATGAAAATTCTTTATTTTGTAAAAATTATTGGGAAAACTAGAAAGCAGTTTGACAGAAATTGAGCAAGATCAATATCTTATACCATTTACTAGGACAAGATCAAAATGGATAAATGACTTAGATATAAAGAGGTCACAAAAATTGAAAAAAATTAAACATATTACTTGTCATACTTATAGATAGGCAAATAGTTTATGAATAAATAAGAGAGAACACAGTTAGGTATAAAATGGATAATTTCAGTTCCACTAAATTAAAAAAGATTTTGTACAAATAAAACAAATATAACCAAGATCAGAAGGAAAGCAAAAAAATGGGCAAAAATTTATAGACTGTTTGTCAGATAAAGTTCTCATATCTCAAATATATAAGCAACTTTGAAAAATCTATAAGAATATTGATAATTGATAATAAGAATAATTGACCAATTGATAAATGGTCAAAAGATATGAACAGGCAGTTTTCCAATGAAGAAATGAAAACTATTTATAGTCACGTAACAATGCTCTAAATTGATTAGGGAAATGCAAATTTAAAAGCCCTTAACATATCATTTTACACCTGTCAGATTGGCTAAAATGATTGAAGGGGAAAGCAACAAATATTGGAGAGGATGTGGAAAAATTGGGATACTAATTCAATGTTAGTGCAACTGTGAATTGATCCAACCATTTTGGAGAGCAATCTGGAATTATGCTCAGATATTGAGCATATAAATTACCTTTGACTCAGCAATACCACTATTAGGTCTATTTCCAAAGACAATTAAGGGAATAGAAAAATAACCTATATGTTTTAAAATAGTTATAGCAGTTCTCCTTGAGGTGGCAAAGAACTAGAAGTTGCAGAGATGTCAACAAATTGGGGAATGACTGAATAAGTCGTGGTATATGATTGTGATGGAATTAAGCTGTGCTATAAGAAATGATGAGCTTGTTGATTTTAGAAAAAATCGTGGATAGATTTGTGTGACATAATGAAGAATACAATGAGCAGAACCAAGAGAATACTGTATATGGTAACAACAATATTATTTTAGGAACAACTGAGTGACTAAGTCATTTTGGCTATTATAAATGCTGAAATCGAGTACAAAGGACCTATGAAGGCGGGTACTATCTGCATCTGGAAAAAGAACTTATAAGTAGAAGTACGTATCAAATGATTTTATATACACACATAGATATATACACACATCTCTAGGGAAGAGAGAGAGAAGAAAAGAAAGAAAGTTACACGATAACTTTATTATATGTGTAAAAGAAACAGCAAGTTGTATATAATGCATTTGCAGTTTCATGTGTAATCATCTTTTTTTTATTCTACTGTGTTATGGAAACTCTTGGTTTATTTCATAAATTAAAAATAACATAAATAAAAATATTGCCAATGTGAAAATTTGTTTTACTCAACTATATATGCTTTTAACAAGAGTTTTATTTTTCTTCTTGCTTTCTTAGTTGGGAGTGGGGAAAAGAAGAAGAGAGAGAATGCTGATCTTTGTTTGAAAATAAAATAAAATGACCCTAAAGAAGATGGCAGCATAGGAGCAGCAACATATCGCAGCTCTCACATAGCCACCTCAAAATACCCATAAAATATGACTCTAAACAAATTCTAGAACTCCAAAACGCATACAAATATACTTTCCGCTAAAGTCAGCTCAGCTACGAGGAACCATCTCAGCTCTGTGAGCCGAAACCAGTCCAGCCTGAAACTGCACCTTTGCCCCAGAGGCGGCTGGATGAGAGGAGCCAAGCCCCGGCTGGAGCTTCAGGAGAGCGGATCTGCGCCAGCTGTGGCACTTCCCAGAATTAGGTTAGTGGAGCTCGGCTAAATCAGGGGAGGAAAGCAGGTCCGGCCAAACCACATACAGGGCAAGGAGGCTGCAGAAGCAGAGGTCTTGCACCCACCTCCACACTGCCGCTTCAGAGCTCCCAGCTTGCAGACTGCAGGGGGACCAAGCAATCGTTCAGAGGCCAAGTACTTTTGCGTTGAGTGGCCTAGAACCAGATTGCAATCTTGGGAGGGGGTTCTGAGGTTTTTTTTTCAGTGAGTCGGAGCTGGGGAGGGACCCAGCAGCCTCCTAAAAGCTCTGGCAGCTGGGAAAACCCCAGAAATTTCTTTCCCCTCTGGAAGTAGAGTTCCACAGAGCTAAAAAAAAAATTTTTTTTTTCACTGACTGGCCAGCCATGAATAAGCCTGGGAAGAAAAGTAAGAACAGTAACCAAACTCTAGATTCCTTCTTTGGGGGAAAGAAGGATCAAAGCAGGGAACGGGAGGAAGACAACACAGTCAGAACTCCCACACCAAAAGCTTCCAAGAAA
>JAQQSV010003239.1:0-16627 GCA_028646515.1 Pseudochirops corinnae | reverse complement strand
CTGGCTATAATATTCCTAGGAATTTTCTTTTGGGGATCTTTTTCAAGAGGTGATTGGTGGATTCTTTCAACCTCTATTTTGCCCTTTGGTTCTAAAACCTCAGGGCAATTTTCCTTGAGAATTTCTTGAAGGATGATTTCTAGGTTCTTTTTTTGATCATGGCTTTCAGGTAGTCCAATAATTTTTAAATTATCTCTCCTGAATCTATTTTCCAAGTCAGTGGTTTTTACAATGAGATATTTCACATTGCCTTCTATTTTTTTCATTTGTTTGGATCCATTTAATAGTATCTTGATTTCTCATAAAGTCATTAGCTTCCATTTGCTCCAATCTAATTCTGAAGGAATTATTCTCTTCAGTGAGCTTTTGAAATTCTTTTTCCATCTGGTAAATTCGACTTTTTAAGGCATTCTTTTGCCATTTGAGTTAGTCTATTTTTAAGGTGTTATTTTCTTCATTGAGGTTGTTGACTCTCTTTTCATGATTTTCTTACATCATTTTCATGTCTCTTCCCAATTTTTCCTCCACTTCTCTTATTTGGTGTTCAAAATCCTTCTTTAGCTTCTCCACAGCCTGTAACCAATGCATATTTTCCTTGGAAGCTTTCGGTGCAGGAGTTCTGATTTCATTGTCTTCCTGCCATTCCATGCTTTGATCTTTTTTTGTCCCCAAAAAAGGAATCTAAAGTTGGATTGCTGTGCTTGCTTTTCTTCCTTTGTCTGCTCATGTTGCCACTCAATTACTTGACTTTTGAGTTTTTTGCCACTGTAGAACTCTGCTTCCAGAGAGGAGAGCTTTGTTCCAAATTGCTTGGATTTTTGCAGCTGGTGGAGTTATTAGTTGGGTGCCCTCTCTGAAGCCTCCACAGGCTCTGGCACCTGGTCACACACCCAAGCACCTCCACCCAAGACAGCAATCCAGATCCAAGCAGGTTAAAGCAAGAGCAATTACCCCTGAGAATGGCCACTTGGTTCCCCTACAATCTGCAAGCCAGGAGCTCTGAAGCATCCACATGGAGGCAGCTGCACAGCCACTGTGCCTGAGCTGCTTCTCCTTTTCTGGGGCAAAGACCAGACTGCACTCTTAGTTCCCCTGTTCCCAAAGTCCACACTTACCTTTTACTTTGCCTTTGGCATTTATGGGTTGATAATTCTGGGAATAGCCACAGCTTGTGGTAATCTACACTCCTGAAGTCCCTCCAGCCAGGCCGATCAGGGCCACCTTGGGGCTAAAACCACAGACTCATGCAGGCCTGTGCTTGGCTCCCAGCACGCTGTGATGGACCCTTCCTGCCAGCCTGCCAGGCTGCCTTCAGTGGGAGATTTGTTTCTTTTTGTCACTTTGTGGGTTCTGTAGTTCTAAAGTTTGTTTAGATTCATATTTTATAAGTATTTGAGGTGGTTATGGGGGGAGCTCATGGAGTTTTCCTGCTTCTATGCTGCCATCTTGTCTCCATCCCCTACTGCAACATTTTAACCAGAAGGTAAACTTAAGTCATACCCAAGAGATTTGAAAAGAAGTCTTAAAGAAAACAGACTGAGAGCTGATTGCATATGCTAACAACAGTGGCTTTAGGGACAGTCATATTCTTCCTAGGATTTATATAATTGACCTGGAGCAAAGTGGTGGGACAGAGGCAATGGATAAAGGGAATGAAAGAGTTGAGAATTAAGCTTCAGTAGAAAAGGGAGAGACTGACATTAAGATCCTCAAAGGCACTTTGTGACTAGATATCTTGAAGAAAGGATTAAGACTGAAGCTCTTGAGTGTAATTGCCTGAAGGAAGTTACAGAAGGTCTATTCTTTCCTCTCCTTCCCTCACTTGTGTCTGTCCAGAAACAAGTACTGTTACATGCTTTTCTCACTTCTTTCATCTAAATATTTTTTTGTGACCTGATTCTGTTTCAAGTAAAAAGCAACCTTGGTTCTATGTAGCTCAGGGTTAGAAGGAGGGAATGGAAGAAGGCAGAGATTAGTTCAAAATACATAATTAGAACAAGAGGGTCAAATCTCAGTCCAAAAGATTAGAAATTGTCCTAAATGGAGGCTCTGAGTTATTGTAAATGGACAAATAACTTTTCCTCTAACATAAATTCCATAAAGTACCAGTTAAAAGGGGGCTTCTTGGACCTCAGCTAATTGTTGCAACAGGCTATGACTGATTAAATGTCTGAAGGAGAAAGCTTCAGAGAGAAGGTGGTGATTAAAAAAAAAAATCATAGTAAAAACTACCTTCCTATGGCAGAGATAGGCCAGGCTAGGGAAGGATTACTCTTTATGCCTTTCTGGAAGGGAGTGGAGCAATAAAAGACTGGAGTGCTGTCTGGCTAATTCTATCCTGCCCAGTGAAAACCATCAGTGTCCTATGAGTATATCCATAGCTAAAGCTCATCTCTTTCATCTGGTTCCTTGGACTTCGATTCCCCTCCATTCTAAACTGTCACCTACCCTGGCATAATAAAGTGGTTGATAGAATGTCAGGAACAGGATCCTTATGACCCCAGACCACCAGTACTTGCCTTTGAGATTTACTGTAGCCATAGTGTGGGCTCCTTAGTTATCTGGCTTCACTTTTACTGGATCATAAATGTTCAAAGAAGTAAGAAAAAGCATTCCTACCCTAATGTGATGAGTCAGGCTTCAGCTCCTAACTGAGACATCTCCTGCAATATTTCCCCCCCTTCTAGACTAATAGCTGACAATGTTATGCCTTCCACATTAATGATAAGAGTACAGAAGGAAGAAGGCAGCTTGCCTGCCAATGTATTTCGCTGACATTACACTCCTCTCTGTACCCACCAACATACCCTAAGGCAACTGAACTAGTAATAGGTTCTTCTAACTGCCTCCTGCATCAAATCTGACACCAGGCACTTTCTTCTTTCTTCCTACTGTTTGGCTTAAAACTCTGTCATTGTCATTGATTTTGACTAAAAGGGGAGGGGAAACTAGAGGTACTAAGATTCTAAGTTAGTGAGGCAGAAAGCTATAGTAAGGCATCTGGAGTTGGAGGGCTTTGGGGGAATTAGAACATACAATCTTGAATACATGAATTTCACTGCTTTTTGGGGTTTCTTTTTGAGAGATGGGGAAAGAACAGGGGAGATGAGGATAGCTCACATTTATGTACTTTGAGGCTTAAAAGCACTTCCCTCACAACAATCCTATGAGATAGGTAGAACACTGGGCCCTTGTTTATAGTTGAAGAAACTTTGACTGGTCTAACAAATAAAATGAATGTCTAATGATCAATATTTAGAAATAATATCTATTTGGTGCATCAAACATCTGTTTAGAGCAGCGGTTCTCAACCTGTTGGTTGCACCCCTTTGGGGTTTGAAAGAACCTTTCACAAGGGTCACAGGGGTCACCCAAGACCGTTGGAAAACACATATTTCCAATGGTCTCAGGAACCAAGACACCGCTCCTCTATCTGTCTCCAGGCAGCTCCGCCCACATGCAGACACGCCCACATACAAGTATTAAAGGGTCACCGCATTAGGAAGGTTGAGAACCACTGGTTTAGAGGATAGTTTCCAGATAAAAAGATCCCTCTTTATCAACTAAACTTCTTAGTTTTGATACAAGGAGTCTAGAACTTAGTGTATTCTTGTGGAGATACTGTCAGAAAGTTCTAGAAATAACTTTTTATTACAATATTTGCATTAAAGTTACAAATTAATAAGAAAGGATCTATCAAACAGACAGGAAAACCGTATCAAATTTAATGTTTAAATCATAGTAGTCAGTATGATATCGCTTCAAGGACTGTCAGGATGAAATGAAGGTACTGCAAACACAAAGATTGAAACAACAGTAGTTTGTGGGAAAGGATGATTTTTTTGGTCACAGAAAAATTGTTAGTATCTTCAGATTTAAAAAAATATCTTGCATTTTCTTTGGGCTATTTTGTCTTTATCAACAAATAGTAGAGCCTAATAAATTGAATTACAATTATGTACAAGGTTTAAAAGCAACGTTTTATTTCCATAGGCCCCAAAGATTAAGTAATTTACCCAGCTAGTAAATGTCAAAAATGGGATTTGAGCACAGGTCTCCTCTAATTATAGGCCAACCACTCATTCCAAGATATCAGCAGCTGGGTGATGAAAGATGGGAAGTGGAGAATAAGAGTTAAGAAATAGAGAATGGGAAATGTAAACTACGGAATGGGAGGTGTAAAACAGATAGAGAGTGGTAATGGGAAATGAGTAATAGTTAATAAAGAATGTGTGATAGGAGATGAGAATTAGAGGATAGAAGATGCCAGGATACTACTCTGAAGACCCTTTGTTCTTTTTAGTGATGGTGACATAGCATGTTTCTGAGAGTGAGGGAGTTCAAGCATATGACTTTATACAAGATGAATTCTATGGGAAAACGAAATGCTAGAGCCCTACCCTCTTCTTTGTCTCTAGGTTTCTCTTTGGTTGGGTTAGTATTTATTCCTCAATCCTTGATGGATAAAGCTTGACTTTGAATCTGGGAGCTGTTTATAATTATCATTGCATTTCTAGGTATTGCCTTCCCCAAATAGAGCTTTCTGAGGGGCACAAGCTGGTCATCAGCTCCATGGATTGATTATCTTGGTACATAACTGTCCTCTACAACTGAAATTCCAGTTAAGAAAGAAGTGGCCCCTAGTAGTAGCACATTCTCAACCCTGTCCCCTATTAAACCAAGATTCTTCTAGTTTGAAGAAATATTGTTAATGTACATTGTTAGTAGACAGTACAGTGTCTTCAGATAGTCTATCTTTAGTTTTCAACATTCTCTTTTATAAAATTTTGAGTTTTAAATCCCCCCCACATTTCTCCTTCCTCAAGACAGCATGCAATCTAATATAGGCTATAAATGTATGATCATGTTAAATTTATTTCCACATTTGTCATGTTGTGAAAGAAGAATCAGAACAAAAGGGAAAAATCATAAGAAAAACCAAAAACAATGACAACAAAAAAGAGAAAATAGTATACTTCGATCTTCATTCAGACTCCATAATTCTTTCTCTGGATGTGGATAGCATTTTCCATCAAGAGTCTTTTGGATTGTCTTAGATCATTGAATTTCTCAGAAGAGCTAAGTCTAACAAAGTCGGTCATCACACAATCTTAGTTACTGCGTGTAGTGTTTTCCTGGTTCTGCTCACTGTACTCAG
Source organism: Pseudochirops corinnae (assembly GCA_028646515.1). Taxonomy (NCBI): domain Eukaryota; kingdom Metazoa; phylum Chordata; class Mammalia; order Diprotodontia; family Pseudocheiridae; genus Pseudochirops; species Pseudochirops corinnae. The sequence goes on along the minus strand of JAQQSV010003239.1, from coordinate 11,469 downwards.
TATCAATTCATACAAGTCTCTCCAGGTTTTTCTGAAGTCTGCCTGTTCAACACTTCTTACAGAACAATAGTATTCCATGATATTCATATATCACAACTTGTTCAGCCATTCCCTAACTGATGGGCATCTCCTAAATGTCCAGTTCTTGACTGCCACAAAAAGAGCTGCTATAAATAGTTTGGCACATATGGGTCTTTCCTCCATTTTAATGATCTCTTTTAGATACGGAACTAGTAGTGTTATTGCTGGATCAAAGGGCATACACAATTTAATAGTTCTTTGGGCATAGTTCCAAATTGTTCTCGAGAATGATAAAATCAATTCACAACTCCAACAATAATGCATTAGTGTTTCAATTTCCCCACATCTTCTCCAACATTTTCCTGTTTTGTTATGTTAGCCAATTTGATAGATGTGATGTGGTATCTCAGAATTGTTTTGATTTGCATTTCTCATTAATAGTGATTTAGAGCATTTTTTCAATATAACTATAGTTTTAATTTCTTCATCTGAAAACTGCCTATTCATATCATTTGACCATTTATGAATTGGGGAATAGCTCGTATTCTTATAAATTTAACTCAGTTTTATCTATAGTTTAGAAATGAGGCACTGGCTGTAAAAATTGTTTACCAGCCTTCTGCTTCCCTTATCTAATCTTGGTTGTTTTGGTTTTGTTTGTGTAAAAACTTTTTAATTTAATGTAATTAAAATTATCCATTTTGCATTTCATAATGTTTTCTGTTTCTTGTTTGGTCATAAATTCTTCCATTCTCCATAGATCTGGCAGGTAAACTATTTTTTGCTCTCTTAATTTATCACCCTTTCGTCAGACAATCTTTCTACCACCAGTGAGCAGTCTGTTCATGGAATCCACTTGGCTAATTTCCCATCACTTCTTTCATCTTGCTCATCATGGTGTCTTACTAACTAAGAGGTGTCAAGAACTAGTCTTTATAGGACCCCATCCCTCACTACAGCTATTCTATAAGTAGGCAAGTTCCCCAGTTTCTTAACTTGATATGTAGTACCTTTTCTAACTTATCTATTCCCTGAACACCAATATCTCTCAGTAAAACTGTCACCTTGATGAAGTTCTTGAAAATGAACTGGGAAATTATATTGATATTTGCTTCTTTTGAAGCTCATCTGAACAGAAATAATGACTCGCTTGTAGTTTTCTTTCAGCTTATCTCTAAATTGAGGGATGTCTTGGTGAGTATTTATATTTTTTCCATCTTCTGAGATTCCATGACATGTTGGTTTCTCCCCACCCCCAAGAGCAGAAAGTATGGTATTTGGGGCCAGGCCTGACTTAGACCGGTCCCATGCTTCCAGCTTGGAATTGGAATGAAATGTGACACCTGTGAACCATATAACATTTAACAAAAGAGTGTCTACTTAACAATTGTATGGGAAGGCTATTTAGCAATGTATTGATTCAGTTGGGTGCAACTTCCTAATTCTGCTTTTGACATTGCGATTGTCCAATCAGAATACTATGTCAAGATGAGGAGCAAGCTGTATTGTTTCTGTACTGTGTACTTAGGTGACCAAGACATTATGTCAGAGGTTCAAGACAATCCTTTGGATCAATTAAGACTCAAAGATGGTTTCATTATTTTTTTAAAGAAAAAAAAACCAACCTAGCCTGAATGAGGGCAGATGTTGCTCCTTATGACATCTCACATTTTGATGGCAATAGAAAGATCTTTTAGAAGACTGTCATTTAAATGGTCTTAGGACTCTTAGACAACCCTGACTTTAGGGAATCAAGAACCCTATTATATACAGTATTGGAGAATGAGCATAATTCAGGTAAAAGAAAAACAAAAAAACAGACATTTAGTAAGACAACAAGCAATCTACACACACACACACACACACACACACACAAACACACATACACACATTCTTCTCCCTCTTCACCCTTGAACTTACCTATGGAAGAAATGACTGAATATAGAGAAGAATGAAGACAAGAAATTCCAGGCCATCACCTTCTCTCTTTGGAAGGATCCAGTCCTAGATCTTAGTGGATCTGGATCATGGATGATACCAAGTCTTTGCAGTTCACATTGGGGTCCCCATTATAAAATGGTGATGATGAGCAGGAGCAGCACCAGGAATACCAGGGTCCCAACTCAGATGAGGACACTTCCCGCACATGAGGGAGCAGCTGGCAGCTAGCCAATGAGACAGAGAGCAGGTCAGATGAGTGAGTTTTAATGGGCAAGTAATTTATTAGAAGTATCCAAGAGTACAAATACAAATAGATTTTAAAACAGTGCATAGGTGGCTGCAATCCGGTTGTATCTGTGTTGATTTATTTCTTGTCCCATTCCCACCTCTCCTCCATAATCAACAGAAAGTACAGTTCAGCAGTTGGGTAGGTAAATGAAGTGGGGCTTTCCTTAGCTCTGAGCTCTGGGGAATTAGCACATAGAAGAAAGCTACGGATTGGGGGTCATTTGCCCTAGACTGTGAGCTCCTTGATACCAAGGACTTGTTTTTGCCTTTCTTTGTATACCTATTGCTTAGTATATTGCCTGGCACATAGTAGGAACTTAATAAATGTTAGTTTATTTAACTAACTGACTAATTTAAGCCACTAGTTTGATTCTTTCTGCTCTCTATCCCTCTGGCTGGCTCCATTCTGGTTCCATGTGTGTCTACTCTCATCTTGCTCATAACTGTCAGCTTCCATACCTGCTCCAAAAATAGATTTTTGATCATTGCTTAGTTTTTCCCTGCTTTTGGCTACAGGAGCAACATACTCATCCCATATTCTTTGCCAAGCTCAGCAGGAAGATCAGGGAGATCTGAAAGACCTGGAGCCTTCTCTTTGCTTCTCCACTTGTGTCTCCCCCATCCCTGTGCAGAATTCCTCTCTATGATAAAAGGACTGGAAACTAGAAAAAAAAAATCTGTGCCCATAATCCCTCCAGTTCACTGTATCAAAACCCTGTGGTCGTCCAATGTCTCCATGACAACATCTTTATGATCCTGGAGAGGGAGGGAGTTAATCATAACTACAGTTATACTTCTTTAGTAAATTGATTCTGCAGCCATTCCTCTCTCCCCCTTTAAAATTATAAGACCCCTGAGGATAGGGGTAGCTTTCCCTTCTATTGTTTTGACGGTGCTTAGGACAGATTTCTTTGCACTTAGGGAAACTCAGATCCATGATCCTAACTTTGAACTCAAAGCAGAAGACTGAGGGAGAAATGTGGGAATGGATAGCATTCTTTCTCAATTCAACTTAATGAATATTTATTAAGTGCCTACTATGGGCAAGTTCTCTACACTATACATTAGGAGAGTGTTCCTGAGTTCTACAATAAACAATCATTGGGTAATTGGCAACCCCAGCTGAAAATGGCGAGCAGGTTGGTCAGGGTGTCTGTGTGCTCTAGTATCTGGATAAAAGCCCAGAGGCCAAAGATAGGCAGGGAATTGCTGGAGGAGACAACCCACTATCTTGGTGCCCAAATCAACAAAAGGATTTTATTGCTTTTTCCTGACCCAGCTGGGGCTGCAGCCAGGCTTTTGTCCAGTGGCATGAAATAGTCTACTTTGGGATCTCTAGGGGTTAAAGCAATTCCTCAGTCTCATCACAGGAGGGAGAGACTGATCCAGATATTAGCCAGCACCTTCCTCCTGCCCTTCTAGAATGCTACATTCAAATTCTGGGCCACCAGGCAACAGGAAAGGCATCCTTTGCCCCTCTTCCCCCCCCTTTGTCTTTTGTCCCATTTAAAAATAGAGTTTCAGCAGAGAAGTGTTTCCTTCTTTCATTTGGTCCTGGTAACATAGGGGCTGCTTAATATTCCTGCCTACACACTTCGGTTCAAGGCTGTATCCAAGGGTGTGCTGGAGCCAGCTTATGAGAGCTGATTATTAAATTTTCAGTGTGAGGATTTACACCTCAGAAATCAGTAAATGCCACAAATCATGGCATGATTTATTATTCTGTGGATTGTCTAGACTTAAGAAAGTGATAGGAAAAATGTTAATAATGAAGATTAAACTAAACGTATGTTCTCTGCCCATTTTTCCCCCTGGAGAGCTTATTATTAAATATTTACCAGCATATTCCTGTCTGTGTTGACTTGCTCAGGGACACATGCATCTACATTTGGATTTGATCAGCAGCTCTAGGAAACCTGAGAAAGATTTGGCAAAGAGACATCTCTGGCAGCAGGCCTGGGATGTTGCTGGATTGGACTGTAGAGTCAGAGGGAGCTGCCCAGTTTAGAGAGCTCAGCAGGCAGGTCTCAGATCCACTGGATACATTCAAAAAAATAATCCACACTGGAGTATGGCTTGGTGACATGTTACTGACAGGATAATAAGTCAGACCAGCTAAGTGGTGCAGTGGATAGAGTCCCAGGCCTGGAGTCAGAAGACCTGAGATCAAAACCAGCCTCAGACACAAACTGTGTGACCCTGGGCATGTCACTTAACCTAATTTACCTCACTTTCCTCATCTGTAAAACCAGCTAGAGAAGAAAATGGCAAATTACTCTAGTAGCTTTGCCAAGAAAAGCCCAAATGGGGAGTTGGACATGACCGAACAAAACAACAAACTGGACCCTAGAAATCATCTAATAATTCAACCTCCTCATTCTATAAATTGAGGTTCAGAGAGCTAAGGTAAGTAACAGAACTGTGATTTCAGCATAGATCGTCTGATTCCAAGTTCAGCATTCTTTCTTCATCATGGCAGCCCAGGTAAGAATGTGGACCATGGAAAGAAAACTGTAATATAGGAACTGGCGATATATGAGGAAGATGAAATGAATTATGGGTGATCCAAGTTAACTCAACTCAGAAAACATTTGTTAAATGCCGACTAAGTGCCAGGCACTGTGAGAAGTGGCAGGAATATAAAAACATTCTGACTGGGAGACGCAGCACGATGTTCTATAACAAGTGCCTACACTGTGTAGAAAGCAGAAAAGGGGAGGATTAGAAAGTGAAATCTGTTAGTCCTTTTCCAGTCCTGTCCGTGGGGGGAAGGTTCACTGTCCAGGCAACAAAAATTTTCCCATCTGAGTGGGTGATGGAGAAAAGTAACTCATTAGGCTTGATGAAAATATTCCTCAGGACTTGCTAATTCCCTTTGCCCTGATTTCACAATCACCAGACAACTTTCTTGTCTTAATGCGCTCTCTTCCTCAAGCAGGTTTTTTAAACCTGGGAACTCTGACCTAGCAACACGAATATTTCCCTCTGTTGGCCAGTTACAGCCCTCACTATAAACAAGTGAGTTGCACCCTGGTTGATGCAGCATTTTCAGGTCTACAGAGAGTGTCCTACGTCTCATCTCATTTGATCCCCACGACAACACTGTGGCAAATGCTAATATTATCCCCTCATTACAGACGAAGAAACTAAGGCTGAGAGAGATTAGGGAGTTTGCCCTGTGTCACATCTGGCTGCCTCATTAGTCACATTGTTCAGATCCTTGTATGTCTGGTGAATTCAAGTCACCTCCCAGAATTAGATCAAACCATAACTGTGTAACAGATGAAGCTGAATTTCTGAACTTGCAAAGCTGAGAATCACAACTTGGATTTGTGGTGAAGGACGTGGCAAAGGGCAAAGAATACTGGCTTTCGAGGCAAAGGATCTGTGTTTAAACCCAGATCTGTTACCACCTCTGCGATCCGAAGCAAGGCCCTTAATCTCCTTGGGCCTCAGTTTCCAAAAATGTGAAATCAGAGGACTACACGAGTTGACCTTTGAGGTTCCTTTTCAGCTATGATTTATTTTTTTGATTGTAAGATGCAGACATTTTACCTCAAAAGTCTTTTTTTTCCATCCTTGCTACGCCGAATAGCAGGGCTGTACTCTTGATGGGCTGTTACCATTGACCTTCACCAGTCATCTCTACTCTAAGACTTTGCCAACATAGCTATTGTTCAGTGACTTGATCAGGTGCTTGGGCCCAGTTTAAGCCTTTGCACAATCTCTGCATGGAAAACAGAAGAAATGATAATATTGTCTCTCTCTTTACACTCAGAACATGAAAGAGATCAGAGATTCCCAAAGGAGAGACTAACCTTTGTGTACAGTAGAGAGAAGAAAGGGGAAAGGGGAACAGGAGAGTTAATCTGGATGACAAAGATCTTATAGGGGAAGACAGCCATAAAGGCCTAGATTCATTGCCCATGGGTGAAGGAGCCAGAACTTTTTTTTTCCCTGAATTCCCAAGAGGGTAAGGGTTCTCTTAGGGAAAGGATATGAGAACAGGTCCCTGAGAAAATGTTTGAAACTAGGTTGCTTTGCTTCAGTATTGCTCAATTTCCCAAGCATCACTGATGGTGATTAATTTCTTTGGCATTTCTTACTTGTCTGCCTCTTCAGGATAAGCAACCAGGCAACAGGATCCCTACATTTATTCTGTGCTTTTCTGATATGGACAAACTGCTGGAAATCAGAATCCTTACCCAGATAAAACAGGATCAACAGGAGTCCTGGAGGCCGCCTCCCTGCTGCCAATGCATCTCTGGCATATTGGCTAAGAAGACCTCCTTTAGGGGAATTACTGAATTGAAGATGGAGATTTCTGGGGATTGAATAAGGGAGCTATAATTAGAAATGTTTTTACCTGGGACAAACTGTACAAACTGTCCCTGGGGCAAGTGGCATAAAGTACAAAACAAGTTCTTAGTTGAGGAAGGGAGGAGAGTAGAGTAGAACAGGAAGGAAGAAGGAAGGAAAGGAGAGAGGGAGGAAGGAAGACTACTTTTACAAATATGTTTTTTTTGATCCTCACAATTACCCAGCAAGGAGGATGCTCTTATGCTGTAATTATCATTCATGGATGAAGAAATTGAGGCAAACAGAGGTTAAATGTAAGTATTTGAGGTTGAATTTGAACTCAGGTCTTCTTGACTTTAAGGCCCCACTCTTTGTCTGCTAAGTCACCTAGAACTCTTTTATTATCTGGTAGGTTTGTATTTTAGTTAATTGTGAGACATAGTTACATACATGCATACATGCACATATATATGAGTATTATCTAAAACATATATACATGTACAGATACATATACATATACTGTAGTCTCTTTCTAGGCACACACACATACACACACACACATAAACACACACACATACACACAGCTCATGATTGCCATAGTGATGATCTGAGGTCTGACTCACCTTTGTGGAGAGTAATAGGAGAGCCAAGTTAGCCTAGCTGAGGAGAGGGGCAAGCAGGGTCCAGGACTGATGAGCCTGGAGGATGTTTCTCTCTCTTTTAATCTTCAAGAGGAGTATCCAGCTAGATGTATACCATGTATGCCACCTCAAACATCTCTACTCTAGGTATATTATTATTATAAAGAGTTCAGGATGAAAGCTTCTTCTCTGATCACTCTCAAGCCCTTAGCTTGCACCTACCAGATTGACTCCTTCTCAGGAAATTCCAGTTACACAAAAGACCATCATGAATAGTGAATAAGCCTCCTTATCAGGGAAGGCAGCAAGTAGAAATGGAAGAAGTTATACAGATTAGAATATACACAAAGTATACATAAGAGTGAATGAGCTCTTTAGCTGAGATTAAGATAAAGCTCAACTGAAGCTGGGAGAGAAGGAAGGATATCATCAATTCAAAGTTGCTCTCAGAAGTCTTTAGGGTTTCAAATACTGGAAGTGAAGGAACATGATAGGGAGGGAGTGAAGGAGTAGGTAGAGTGACTGCTCCACATATCTCTGATTCAGCTCATGCTTTCTTTTCAAAATCCTTTCTTGGCATTTCCTCCAGTAATCTCTCTTATGGGATGCACAACATCTTGCTCAGCATTCTCTCAGCCAATCTGAAGTTATGTCTACCTCTGCATATGCCCAGGAAGTTTATGTTTCAGGAAAAATTGGGGATGGGGCAGCTACATAATTTTTATTGCTGAAGAAATGCTAAGCTATTTTTCTTTATACTTGTCTATAGAAATATCTTAAATGGTTCCTTAAGCCAGCTCTAAACTGACACACTAGCGGTGAAAGCGTGAGAAATCATGGTCTAGGTGTGATTGTCAAGCAATCTGTTTATTGATACCATGAACAAGGTTTTTATAGAGTAATGACACAAAGAAGGTAATTATGGGTCATTTAGTTTCCTTAATACTCTTTGTTCAGTTTCAAGAAGCCAGACAATGATGTCAATTTTTAGGCCTTGAGGATAACTATGTCCTTGATTCCAGTACCCAAAGAATAGTATCTAAAAATGTATGGGGGAGCTTAACATCTTCTGGCAGTAATTCCAGAACAGGGCACCTCCCTGGATCACAGGATATCGGAAAGGCTCTGATTTACAGCCACTTCTCAAGGAAAAAACCAGGACCAGTCACTTGGACTGGCCATAGTAAAAACCTGGAGCTAACTTATCCAGGACCAGCCTGATTCCTGGATCAGATGTTTTGGCTCCCTTCATCTCCCCCTTTTTTATAAAACAATTTAAGGACCTGTACCTCAGTGCCTAAAGCCTTGACATCATGGGACACCATTCATAAAATAGATGATGCAAATACACAAAAGGCTATCATAATGATTAATATAGGAAGTAAATGCATACCAAGAGCCGGTATGTTCTGAAATGGAGACATTTTCTTCAGTATGCCAGTGATTGTCTTTGCCAGTTCTTCTGGGTCAATCCCAGGAACCATACTGTATTCAATATCTTAGCTAATCTGATGGAAAACCTTTATTTCCAATGGAGATATTGGAATCAAGCCTTGCTCCCACTAAGCAGGCTCTAATCCTGTCCCAGGTAATGATGGTCTGGGAGGAGTAATGTAATCTGAGGGTGACACCAATGGATGTACAATCTGTCACTTGTAGAGATAACTGAGTCTTAAGGGTCTCTACCTCATCTCCTATATCTAATATAGACTGTTCTAATTTTTCTATTTTTAGTATAGGTAGCTGGATTGATATTTTCCTGTGCTTGAAATGCTTCAGATATTTTTTTTTTGCTAGTTCGACAGCATGCTGGACAGTATGAATTGTGGATTGTAAAGATATAGCTGAAAAATGTAACAATGGTAACTAAAATACTAAAAACATGTCAATAATAGTAGCCCTATGAAAAGCTTTTTTTATGTTTTAAAGCCTCACTGATCAAATCTAAGCTATGCTCTTTTGCAGATTGTTATGAGTTAGTAGGGAATATCTCTAATAATACATTGTATGAGATTACAATTTTTAAAAGTAACATTCCAATATAAATCCTTACCCTAAAAAGTTATGTTCATATATCTGAGTTAATAATGCTTTCAAAGATACAAAGAAATAATACAATAATCAACACATGCAAAATATGTAAAAGCAAATGGGGGTGGAGTCAAGATGGCAGCGCAGAAGAGCAAAACTTCACAGCTCTCCCCTTAACCGCCTCAAATACCTACAAAATATGGCTCTAAACAAATTTTAAAGCTCCAGAACTCACAAAATGACAGAGTATCAAAGCTCCCGCTGAAGGCAGCCTGGCAGACAGATGGGAAGGAGTTCATCGCAGCATGCTGGGAGCCCAGACCAGAACTGCATGAACCCATGTCTGGAGCCCTAGGGCCACCAGAACAAGCTGTGGCTGGAGTGCGAATCACTGGCAGTTGTGGCATTTTCCAGAATTACAAACCCATAAGAAACAAGGACTAAGTGAAAGGTCAGTGGAACTCAGATAAATTCAGGGGAGAGGGTTCAGCCAACTGCCCAAGAGCTAGGAGTGGCTGAAGCAGTGGCCCTGCAGCTGCCTCCACGTGACTGCTTCAGAAGCTCCCGGCCTACAGATTGCAGGGGGGCCAAGAGATCATTTAGAGGCTAAGTGCTCTTGCCTTGAGCTGCCTGGATCGGATCCTGGTCTTGGGTGGTGGTCCTGAGGTATGTTTTCAGTGAGCTAAAGCTGGGGGGGCTGCAGAAACAGTGGCCTCCTGATAGCTCCAGCAGCTGCGAAAACCCCAGCGATTTGGGACAGAGTTCTCCCTTCTGAAAGCAGAGTTCTACTGAACCTAAAAGTCAAGTATGACTGGCAACATGAGTAGGCAAAAGAAGCAAAGCAAACCCAGCAATGCAACCATAGATTCCTTTTTTGGGGGACAAAAAGGATCAAAGCATGGAATGGGAGGAAGATAACACAGTCAGAACTCCTGCACCAAAAGCTTTCAAGAAAAATGTAGACTGGTTAGAAGCCATAGAGCAGCTTAAGAGGGTTTTTGAAAACCAAATAAGAGAAGTGGAGGAAAAATTGGTAAGAGAAATGAGAATGATGCAAGAAAATCTTGAAAAGAGCATCAACAACCTGACTGAAGAAAATAACATCTTCAAAAATAGATTAATTCAAATGGCAAAAGAGGCCCAAAAAGCCAATGAGGAGAGGAATGCCTTCAAAAGTGGAATTTGCCAGATGGAAAAATAATCTTAAAAGCTTTCTGAAGAGAATAACTCCTTCAGAATTAGAGTGGAGCAAACAGAAGCTAATGACTTCATGAAAAATCAAGATACTAGGTAGGGCAGAGCCAAGATGGTAGCGTGGGAGCAGCAACATATTGCAGCTCTCACATAGCCACCCCAAAATACCCATAAAATATGACTCTAAACAAATTCTAGAACCCCAAAACTCACACAAATATACTTTCCACTAAAGTCAGCTCGGCTATGAAGAACCATCTCAGCCCTGCGAGCCAAAACCAGCCTACCCTGAAACTGCGGCTCTGCCCCGGAGGTGGCTGGATGAGAGGAGCCAAGCCCTGGCTGGAGCTTTGGGAGAGCAGATCTGCGGCAGCTGTGGAAGTATCCAGAATTAGGTTAGGAGAGCTCGGCAAAATTGGGAGAGAAAAGCGGGTCCGGGCAACAAGGCCACAGAAATGAAGGTTTTGCACCTGCCTCCACACTGCCGCTTCAGAGCTCTCGGCCTGCAAACTGCAGGGGGACCAAGCAATCATTCAGAAGTCAAGGGCTCTCGTGCTGAGCGGCCTCGATCCAGATCGCGGTCTTGGGTGTTGGCCCTGGGTTTTTTTTTTTCAGTGAGCTGGAGTTGGACAGGGACCCAGCAGCCTCCTAAAAGCTCCAGCAGCTGGGAAAACCCCAGCAATTTGGAACAGAGCTTTCCCCTCTGGAAGCAGAGTTCCACAGAGATAAAAAAAAAAATCACAGACTGACCAAACATGAATAAGAATAAGCATAAGAAGCAAAGTAAGAACAGCAACCAAACCCTAGATTCCTTCCTTGGGGAAAAGAAGGATCAAGGCAGGGAGTGGGAGGAGGACAGCACAGTTGGGGCTCCCCCACCAAAAGCTTCCAATAAACATGAAGATTGCCTTAAAGCTAGAGATCAGCTGAAGAAGGATTCTGAAAACCAAATGAGAGAAGTGGAAGAAAAATTGGGAAGAGAAATAAGAATGTTGCAAGAAAATCATGAAAAGAGAGTCCAGCAACCTGAATGAAGAAATTAACACCTTAAAAA
>JAQQSV010003238.1:0-16635 GCA_028646515.1 Pseudochirops corinnae | reverse complement strand
AGAAGACTGAGTCCCAAAACCAGAAAGTCAAAGCCAACCCAGTCATGATGAAGTTGGCACATGTGGCCAAAGTAGTAAAGACCCACATCCTCAAGCCTTCAAACAGGACAGGCTACCTTAGGCAACGATCCTCCTCTCCTCATGCACGCAACTGCTCAGCGTCCAGGCAGCTTGGTCCCATCAGCTCCGGCCCCTGGCAGTTCCTGCTCCAGGCAGTCCTCAGCAGGAGTCCCTAGCAGAGATTCTGGCCCGCTCAAAGCAAAAGGAGTTCGCAGCCGCAGCCACTGCCTCTGACGCCGCTTCCAGTCCGCACCGCACAGAGATTAGCTTGGCTCCGGCGTTCTCTTGCTCCACCCCTTCCTGCTACATCAGCAAGCTCAAGGGGCGTGGAAGATCTTCAAATCCTAGTATCGTTACACATATCCTTCTATAACTCTGACTCAACCAACAGAAATCTTTGAGAATAGCCCTAAAATGAAGACTTATTCAGGAATGAAATTAGTTTCATGGGGAGCTCAGGTGTGTTGATGGGGAGACATTTGTTCAGGTTCACATTTGATTAGATGATCTTGGAGGGCCCTTCCTACTCTGAGGTGCTGAGATTCTGTAAATTAGTGAGCCAAAGATTGTTTTATTTTTAAGAATTTGGTGTGTAGACAACTTTACCAGGAATGTGCCCAGTTTATAAAGATCATGCGTTTGGAATTTGACTTATTTGTTTTGTTTTTAAAAATTAGTTTCTCTAGCAGAATGAACTCAAATACTTCACTGAGTAAATATTTAGTGCCTAATAATTGGACATATTAAACCAAGAGTTTACATTAATTAGTATCATTCTTTTAGATTTTTAATACAGTGTTCATGTAGATATAAAATATTTTGAGACAGTAGATATTAAAAAGTAAGCAAACTTAAAGGAGTATCCCTTGGATTGTAACATAGTTTGGGATTCAGAAAATATGGTTTCTAGAGCTGTTACCCAATATCTTAGCATGATGTTTGGGAAACTTTATAACTTTCATCATTTATATTGGATAACATCAAAGTATTTCATGACTGATGTGAATAAGATACGTTAGGAAAATTTACTTCAGATGCCTTCAAATTTTAAACCTCTTTGATTTCTGAAGTTAAAAGTAAAGAAGTGGGGCAGCTAGTTGGTGCAGTGAATAGAGCACCGGCCCTGGAGTCAGGATGACCTGAGTTCTATTGCCCTGCCTTCCCCCTCCAAAATGCAAAAAAAAAAAAAAAAAAAAAAAAAAGTAAAGAAGGACTAACTTGCCAGAATTTGACTTTATAAATGAAAATTAATTCCTTGAACTAGAGGTATCAAACACTCTACAACACCCCCAAGTGCAGCTGGACCCAACATGTAATTGGGAAATATTTAACAAAATAATTAGTAGTAAAATAAAACATAGATACTGTTGATGTGTGCCTTTTTAAGTCAGTGTGCACCTGCAGGGATTTTTATGTATAGTTTAGTGGCCCCCATTTTTTTTGACTTAACTGTTTTCCTTTTTTAGATAAAGTATCACTGCCCTACATGATATTCTATCTAGAAAGGGAAAATAGTTAAATGTAGACATCCCCCCACCACAAGAAAAAAAATTGTTCCATGTAGACTGAGTGCAGCGACTTTAGTCAAAAGCAACAAAATCTTCAGCATGATTTTTAAATATATGTACATTTAAATATGATAGCAACAACCAGAGCCAAAGCCCCTAAATTACTGTGCTCATGCTTACAAAGCAACCTCTGCTTTCTTTGTTCCTTTTTTTGGTTCACTTGAAAGTTGTCCCACCCTCCTCACGTTTCTCTCAGCATTTTGCCTGGACCTGTCTCTCCTGGGCACTTCAAACATTCATCTTATGCTCACTTTGCCCTCTTAGATCATTCTGTTTTAATCTGGTTTAAGTTTAAACCATGTACTTTGAGCTGTTATCTGTTAGGTTTTGGAAAAATTATGCTTTGATAGCAAATGAAAATTAAATATTGTTTCCTCAGTTAATAACACAGAACTCTATCATTTTAGACAGACCTATAGCATGCTGAATGATCAGTATCCCTGGGGAGAGCACTGGATGAGAAGGAGCAGTTTCTTAAAATAATTATTTTGGGCTTCTCTGAAAGATAAAGATGGCTCCCTTAGGAGATTGTCACGAAAGACAGAGCACGGATGTATACATGCACACCCCACCAGCTTCCTCTTGCAAATCATTTGAGCTGGACAGAAGTTACCATTCAGCTGATTTCTAAGGGCCAATACACAGTTAAGTGTTAGCGATTACCTTTTCCTACAAGACCATTCCTTTTTTTATTAAACATTTCAAGTTCTTACTATGTCTAAGGAGCTGGATAAACTGACAGACTGAGCAAGCTCATCCTTCTGGTGAAGTTGCCCTTTAGCAAATGTCCTTAGCATTGATAAAGAGGGAGGGGAGAGCTGGGTTTGACTCTCAGATGAACCATCAACCCACTTTGTCAAGTGAAGTCACTTCAGTTGTCTGGGCCCCATCTGCAAAGTGATGGGTGGTAGAGGTGATGACCTGTGAGGTCCCTTTAATCTGCAGTGTTCTAGATATGTGTGATGGGATGTGTGGGTGGGTAATGGAATGTAAGCTTTATATACCCACAGGTGGGCTGTATATGTGTGTGTGGACACATATTTTGTGTGTACGCATACACACACACATCTCCCCTGATAAAACTGAAGTTCTCAAGAGTAGGATTTGTTTTGTTGGATTTTTTTGTCTTTTTATCCCCAGTTATACAACATATATAGGCACGATACCTGGCATACAATCGGCCTTTAAGAAATGCTTGTTGATTGTATCTATGTATAAATATATCCATACTTAATTGTAGTCTTTGGCAGGGGGAGGGTAGATGAAGGGGGAAAAAGAGCAAAGTAAAAAGCACACAGCAGAAAACAAAAGAAAACTAACAAGAGAGCGAAGAAAAGCTGGACAGCTCGATGCAGTGTGTAGTATTTATTGTATAGACTTTCTCGAAGTAGAAATTTATTGCTATATATTTTGAATGCTCTCTTACGTTCTGCTGTGCACGTGGCATGCTTTTTTTCTTTTCTTATTTTGTATTTAAGTTTATAATATCAATATTTAAGTTTATATAATATGATATATAAGTCTATGATGTGTTTTATGTTGAAGTTTATAATAAGTATAATAATAATTTTTTTCTTTTCTTATTGTGCATTTAAGTTGCAGTAATTTAAAAAATAAAAAAAATGCTTGTTGACTGATGACTGCTTTCTACCTTGTGTGACCTTGGGCCAATCATTGAACTTCTTGGGGCCTCGGTGTCCTTAGTTACGGAGTGATGAGGACCAGAACCAATTGAGTCGAGTCAAAGAATTACAGAATATTAGATATGAAAGTTTCTTCCAAGGTCACCTAGTCTAACAAAAGTCATCTTCCCTTTGCTTAAAGACGTCTGGTGAAGGGGAGCCCCTTCCCTCCTCAGACAGCCCATTCCACTGGGGTTCTGTTTGACCAGCTGCTTTCTAAGACTATGGGAAGCAGGAGTGGGGTTCAGAGATTGTCTTCTGCCGCATTGTCCTCCTTGCTCTGCCCATTTTTTCCTTTTCATCCTTTTGTCTTAGATGTCCCAAATTGACTCTGTCCTCTTCTTTTCCCTCTTTTCTCTTTTTCCCTCAAGCCCATTTCTGTCATTTTGTTGTTAGACCCACAATGCTGTTATTTTTGGTTCCCCAGAAAGAATTCCATTGAGATGGAAATCACTGTTATAAGTTTCATGTAACATTTATCTTGAGGGTGAGTTTCAGGCCAATTGTTCTTCTTGGTTTTGCATATCCTAAGTGTCTATAATAGACCTGCCCAATACATTCCTGGAAATTTTTGTGGATTCTTAAATGATCATTTTATCTTCAGAAAATATATTTGACTTTTCTGGGAAGCTAAGTTAGGGGTGAAATGTTAATTCCCTTGACTCTTGGTGTATCATGTCATGATTTGGCATTGGCAAAAAATCCTGTGCAGTTCAGTTCTAAAAAGGTTTTCATCGTGACAGCATGTAAAATATCTTCTTGTCGTTGTAGTTTTCAAGCTTGATAAGTGTTTCAGTGAGCTGAATCTGGATTGATGAATTTCCTAAGAATTCTGTCACTCTTCCTAAGAATCTCAGTAATCTACCCCCTTGTTTTTAGTATTTCCTGGAATGTTTCCTATATGATTTCCTGCAATAGAGAAGTCAGACTTATTCTTCCTGTTTGGGAAAGAATATAGTAGCTCTCAGGTTATCTCTCTAACCTCTGTTCTCCAGATCCAGCATCTTTTGTTTGCTAATGTTGCTAGAATTTTTTCTTTAGGTATGGGTTGTATGGGAAGGGGGGGAGGGGGGGGTTGGCTTGTTTTCTTGTTAATGTTTTTATGTCTGTCTTTCTCTGACATCTAGCAAAAAAAAAATCTGTTTTTATTAAATCCTTTATTTTATTTGTGTTCTTCATAGGTTGTTCTAGGCTGTTGAGTTTCAAGTCATCTCGAGCCTTCCTTATTTCATCCCATTATCATTTTCCTTTTCCTTTATTTCCTTCAGTAATTTCCTTATTATTGTAAAGAGTACCACTATCTTCTTAGTTACCCAGGCTCCTTATTCTCTCTCACTTACCACATCTAATCTGTTGCCAAATACTATTGATTCTACTTTCACAACATCTCTGGTACATGGCCCTTCTCTCCTCTTGACACTTTTACCACCCTGGCACAGGCCCTCATCACTTCATACTTCATGCCTGGACTCTTACAGTAGCCTTCTGGTTTGTCTCCCTGCCTCAAGTCTCTGCCTACTCCAGTCCATCCTCAGCCTGTCAAATCAACTGTCAAATCTTCTGTGTGGCTTTTAAAGCCCTTTTTGCCTAGCCCCTTCCTACCTTTCTGGTCTTCTGTCCCCTCGCGCCCTTTCATGTGATATCTGTGATATCACAGTGATAGGCTGTCCTCCTTTTCTGGAATTCTCTCCCTCCTCACCTCTACCTCCCCCTGGTGTCCCTGGCTTCCTTCAGGTCTCACCTAAAATCCTCCCTTCTGCAAGAAGTGCTTTCCCAGTCCTTCTTAGTCTTAGGGCCGTTCTCCTCAGATCACCTCCAGTTTGTGTCGTCTGTATCTTGTTTGTCCAGAGTCATCTGCCTGCCTCCCTCAGTAGACTGGGAACTCCTGGAGGGCAGGTTGTATTTGTACTCCTGGTACATAGTAGGTCTTTAATGTTTGTTGGCCCAACTTTTATCCATTTTTGGTATTCTTAAAAATAATTTCCACTTCCTTAAAGGAAGCCTCAAAGTTCACTAAATTGTCCTCCTATTTCAGCTTTAGTGCCTTTTAATCCACAGCACTCATTGTGTTGGAACTTTCCTTTTTTCCTACATTTTGCTCATTTCTTTGATTGTTCCCTTTTAAAAAAGCAAATTTTATTTGAATCTTTGTGATAGTTCCATTTTTTCCTCCCAATTAATTTCCTTTATTTTTTCATCGTCCACTCAGATCCTACTCTGGTGCTACATCATGTTGGTCCAGTGACAGTGGGGCAGTTGGACCAGCTAAAAAGGCTTCCCATATAGGCTTGGTACTGGGTGCCATGTCCTGCCCAAGGACTATCACCAGGCTAATGGCAGCATGGGAAATCTTTCAGGCACAGCTGTCCTCATCTTGTTTTTCAGTTAACAACAAACATGTATTAAGCATTTACTCTGTGCCTTAGCACTGTACTAAGGGCTAAGGCTATAGAGGAAGCTGGCTAAAGGACATAGTACATAGAGAATGAGACCTGGAGTCACGAAGACCTGAGTTCAAATCTGGACTCAGTCACTTACTAACTGCACGACAACTGAGCAAGTCATGCCTCCATTCCCTTGTCTGTAAAATGGTGATAATAACACCTACCTCCCAAGGCTGTAGTGAGGACCAAATGAGACAGTAATTGCTAGATAGGGCTTACCACGGAGCTGGGCATGTGCTGGTGATATAAGAAGCATTAGGTCCTGCTACTGTTGCTGTCGTCATCATTGTCTTCAAAGCCAAACCCTGCCCTCAAGGAGCGTGCATTTTGATGAGGAAGACCTGTAAATATCCAGGTGCACATGAGATATTTCCTACCAGAGGTTGGGTTTGAGCTGAATCTTGAGGGAAGCCGAGAACGCCAGGAAGCAGGGATAGAGGTAGGTAATTCCCAGTGGAACGGGAACCAACAAATCAACATCTGTTTGAAAATGCCCAAATAATAAACATGTAAAAATGATACAGCAGATAGTGCTTTGGGATTGCAATCAGGAAGACTCCCCTTCATGGGTTCAGATCTGGCCTCAGACACTTACTAGCTGTATGACCCTGGGCAGGTCACTAAACACTGTTTGCCTCAGTTTTATCTCCTGAAAAATGAGCTGGAAAAGGAAAAGGCAAACCACTCCAGTATCTTTGCCAAGAAAACCCCAAATAGGGTCACAGAGAGTCAGCTGTGACTGAAAATGCCTCCCAAAAGTGATGCGACAAATCCAAACAATAAGAACAGTGAAAGTATCTAAAGCTTCCCGAGGGGCTGATCACTTATGTCCCAGACACCCTGCAGCTGTAAAATGAGCCCTTTCATGACCTCCCCGCCCCATGAGGTGCTCAGGAGATGTCACCACTCCCCTGAGCAGACAGCAACATCCCACACCATCTAAACTGACTGTGTCTAGGACTGAGTTTTCACCTGGGTCATGGCCAGGGTCCAGCTCTCCATCCTTCCCGCGGTCAGAACAGAACTGACTACTCTAGATGCTAGGGTGCTCTTTGGTATTCTGGTACTCTTGTTTTGCCAGCTTTCCCACTTAAAAATGCAGAGCACCTGTTCTTGAAAGGTACAGTCACATCAAAAACTGCAACCAGGCACTGTGCTGAGCATTAGCGATGCCAATAAAAGCGGAAAGAAAGAGGGTCTCTGCCATCGGGAGCCTGGAGGAAGATAAAAGGCAACTGAAGTAGGGAAACAGGAGAGAGAAGAGACTCACACAGGGCCGGGGGGCAAAGTCCAGAGCATCAGAAGCACGGGTGGAAGAGGGTGAAACATGGCCTGGATGGACCTGTCCCCAAAAGAGGTCCCAGAAGGAATTCACCACTGAAGAAAGGAGCGAGGACGGGCTGAGGAGGGGGGACCACAGAGCGTGTGCTGGGGGAGTGCCTCAAAAAAAACATGACCTTGTCATCACTCTGCTTATCATGACAAGCAGTCCACATGGCCTTCTCTGGTACCGTAAGCTCTGGATTTCTTTAGTAACTGAGATGTGAATGTTTAACATCATTTTTGGATCCCAAAGCACACCCTTTGATAAAGGAAAGCCGAAAGGTGCTATTTTGGTTGGAGTAATTCTGGTACTCATCTGGTGCTCCAAAGGGACATAAATAGGCCCCATTATATATCCAGATCTGAACACTCAGGACTGGAGGCCTGGAGGCCATGCAACTCTGTGCCTCAGTTTCCTCCTTTGGAAAGGGGGCTTTTGCTTTGTCATTTGTTCTCCAGGGCTCCTACTGGCTCCAAGTGTCCCCAACCCACCCGGGCATACTAGGTCACCTGGTACTGACAGACACCCATCCTAACAACCTCAATCATTTGGCACAGGGGGATCCTGGACAGCAAACTCAAGAATCCGGGCAGGAAGAAGAGTCATCTTAGGACTTTGACTTCTCACTTCTCCATCTTCTCATAAGTCAGTCCCCTTGGTGGCCAGCTTTTTGGTGATGAGCTTCTTCCAGGTTAAGTAGGCTCATTTTCAGTTGTAGCTGTTCCACTACTCAAGAGACGTTCCAATGTGACAGGACCAGCTAGAGCTTGCAATATAGTTATATAACCTTTGAGGATCCAAGTTCACCTGCATATTACAGTGCAGCATCAGAGTATGGTGCTTGTGTTTCTTCTTCATCCTTGCCCATTACTGACAGGAGCACATTCTCCTTCTCTACCATTCCCACCTCCCCAGCTTTTCTCCTGCTCCTTTTGCTAGCTGAAAAAAAGGCTAAAGAGTTGAGAGCAGCAGTTGATGTTAAAGGTGAAGAGTGTGGGAAAGAAACCATGGTCTCTGGACTCTAAAGCCTCTCCTTCCTCTACCTGACCTCTGACAACAACCCAGTCTCTTAGAATTTGTCAGCTCATTTATCCAGTATCCTGTTTGGATTCACCATTTACCTTTATAATCTGATCTGATTTGTGGACACATTTCCCCCCCCCCCCCAACTTAATCCATGTTGTTGTTGTTGTTTCATATGTTTGTTTTTCACTTTATTCAAGGTGTTTTTTAAAGTTATTTTTGAAATTATTTTTATTATCAACTTAAACACCAGATAAAATGAGCCATTACACATGCAGAGTTGAACAGAAAAAGAGGATTGTACATGAAACTGTGAATTTCTGTTTTATACAGCTTGCTTTTCCTTTTCAATATATGATCAATTCAGCATGTAACTTTCAAAGCTGTCTTGCTTGTCTGTACTTCCTTCTGCCTTTTATTTCTATTTTCTTTGGTGAATTTTTTAAAGTACTTTAATAACCTTTTCTGGGTGTTGAAAGAGGCAACTTTATCATTAGCCCCACCTCCACATTCCAGATTTTGAGAGAATCCTTATAATAAAAATGCATAAGCAAGTAAAGCAAAGTTCCACATTGGCCATACCCCATGTTACACATCTCACTCTGTGCGATGAGTCTATCGTGCCTCTATCAGGACACGCTTTCTCATAAGCAATCATGCTGACTCATATTTTGTTAGGAAGAAGAAAAACACCGGAATACTCTATTACATCATGACTTCAGGGTACAGCTCGTTGCTTTATGATACTGGGGGAAAAAAAAGAGGCAAATCATTCTAATTCTAAGAATTCAAAACTTGTCTCTTCAGATGACGTGTTATTAGTACTTTTCTTTTACATGCTAAAAAGTAACATCCTACAAAAGTAATTAAATCAGTGAAGTTCATATTTAGATTTTACTTGGATTCTTCACTCCTTCCCCCCCCAAAAAATCTTAGCATGTTTTTTTTTTATTTCCTATAGTGAATTCTAAGCTTATCTTCTTAAAAACAAAAAAGATAGAGATACAAAGGTGACATGGCAGAATGGAAGAGCATACAGACTCTTTGCTATCTCTTTTTCCATTTTCATAAACATGCCCACTGATTATTCAGGAGTTTGAGACACTATGGTACAGAGAATGGTGGTGTGGTAGGTGATTCGGTTTCAGTATTCTTTAGCCTATAGGGCTTGTTATCTGGAGTCAGGAAGATATCTCCCTGAGTTCAAATCTGGCCTCAGACACTTAACTAGCTGTGTGACCCTGGGCAAGTCACTTCACCCTACTTGCCTCAGTTTCCTCATCTGTAAAATGAGCTGGAAAAGGAAATGACAAACGACTCTGGTATCTTTGCCAAGAAAACCCCACACAGGGTCACAGAGAGCTAAACATGACTTGAAGTGATTGAACAACTTTTCAACCACAACAACTTTTCAACTACAGTGTATCTTGTCTTCTACATTTAATGCCTGATGATTGTGTAGTGAGTTGTCATTGCTCTTTCATGTTACACTTCCTTAGAGAGAGACAGACCTGCCTGCCCCTGCCCTGCCCTGGAGAGATGAGATGACTTTTTTTTACAGCAAAGATGACATGTAGCCCATGATTCAGTGTCAGAGCCATAAATTACTGAAAATTCTACAAGACTGGCAGTGCCTCTAACCAAAGAATGGTGGTCCTGATCCACCACAGGACAAAGACTGCTCCCACATCACTCTTTTCTGGCCATAGGAATACCTAAGTAACCATCTTGATCAGAACCCTTTTTTAATATGGATGATAACTCTCATACGACCTGTGTCACATCAGGTGTAAAAGTGTGGTTCCATTATTCTCTTTAATTGTGGTGTTGTTTTTCAAGGAAGTTATACTTCCCTGCTCAATTTTCCCCAGAATTCAGATGGTGTTTGTTAGCTAGGTTTTCATGATTCATTTTTTTCTCTTGCATAATTAGCACCATAGCATTGCAGGATCTTAGAAATGGACAGTTTACCTACCTAGTCTAGTCTCCATCTAAAATAGGAATTCCCTGCCTTCTCTGCTCCCTAGACATATACCCACGTTTCCTTCCTCCTTCAAAAACCTCACTAAACCCTATATAACATCCTGTATTCTCCTCCCATTCTCAGACAAACATGAAAAGCTGTCTATTCTCATTGTCTCCATTCCCTTTCCTCTCATTTTTTCTCAACCCTTCAGAGCCTACCTCCTACTTCATCACTTAACTGAAAATACTCTTTCTAAAGTTACCAATGAACTTTTAAATGTCAAATCCGATGGCCTTCTTAACCTGCAGCATTTGATGTTGTGGACCACCCTCTCCTCTCTGGATTTTCCAGTCAGTACTCTCTTGATTCTTGGTCCAGCTGTCTAATATCTGACACTTGTTTGTTGAATCATTATCCACGGCCCATTCGGACTGTCATTGTACCCCAGTGTTCTGTTCTGGTCCCTCTTCCCTCTCTCCACTCCCTCTTGGAGACCTTATTAGCTTACATCAGTTCAGTTATCATCTCAGATCATAAGTGTAGGCATAGGTTCTCACCTTCACTTTAAACCTGCATTGCCAACTGACTTGTAAATTTTGAACTAGATGTCCCATAAGTACCTCAGATTCAGATCTGCAAAACAGAACTCATCATCTTCCCCAAGCACACCTCTTCCAAACTTCCCTATTTCTGTTGAGAGATCCACTGCCCTTCCATTCACCCAAGGTTATAACTTCAGTGCAAATCCTTGACTCCTCACCCACCCCACAGATCCACTTCTTTGCCAAATTTTGCAATTTCTGTCTCCAAAACATCTCTCAATTCCACCCTCTTCTCTGCAATCACACAGCCATAGCTCTGCTTTGGACTCTCACCAACTCTTGCCTGAATTATTGCAGCAGTCCCCTAAGTGGTTTCCCTGCTTATCTCTCTTCGTACCAGTCCATCCTCTACACAGCTGCCAAATTGATTTTCCTAAAGTACAAGTCTCATGTTGTCACATAAGCACTCTCCCCCATTAAAATCCCTCTGACCTCTGGGATCTAGTATAAATGTATTTTGTCATTTAAAGCTCTTCACAGCCGTGGTACAGCCTACCTTTCCAGGTCTGCTAAACAATCTTTTCCAGCAGATTGTCCCTTCTGTTATCCTTACTCAATCATTCATCTTCTGTTGATCTCTCTACTAGTTACTTTCCTGCTGCCTACAGCAGGAAAAACAAATTCATGTCTTGCCCATCCTTAAAAAAGGCTCCATTTGATCTGACCATTTCCCTGTCATCCAATATCCTCTCCTCCCTTTCATAAAAAGGCCATCTGTAATAAGTGCCTCCGTCTCCTATCCCCACTTTTTAAAAATCCCCTCCAGTTTGGCTTCTGATGTCATCATTCAGTTGAAACTACTCTGTCCAGAGTTTTCGTTGATCTCTTAGTGGTCAAGTCTAATGGCCTTTACTGAACCTTCAAACTTTTTGACCTCTCTGTGACCTTTGACATTGCCAATCACCCCCTTGTTCTTGACTCTCTCTCTCCTCTAGATTTTCTTTACCAGGCACTCTCCTACTTGACTGCTCCTCAGCCCTTTCACGGTCACTCCAATGCGTTTTGGGGGCCCTCTAAGGGTCTCTCCTTGGCCCACTTCTTTATGCTATCTCACCATCAGCTCCGGTGGACTTCATTATCATCTCCATGTAGGTAGTTCTTATTTCTATTAATAAAAATAATAGCTAACATTTATCTAGGGCTCTGAGGTTTGCAAAACACTTAACGTTCTCATTTACTCCTCCCAACAAACTTGGGAGGCCGGGGCTCTTATTATCCCGATTTTACAGATGAGGAAACTGAGGAAGACAGGCTAAGTGACATACCCAGGGACACACAGCTACTAAGTGTCTGAGGCTGGATTTGAACTCCGCAGCTCCACCTACTGCATTACCTCTCAGGCTCACATAGCCAGTTTATCAGACACCTAAAATTAGATGTTCTGTAGAAATCTTGCACTCAACATGCCCCAAAGAGAAGTTATTGTTCCCCCACCAAAGCCTTCTCCCAAGCTTCCGTCTCACTGCTGAGGTCACCACCATCCTTCCAAGAACTCATGCTTTGATGTTATCCTCACAACACCCATTCTACTGTCAAATCTTGTCAGTTCTACCTTTGCCACATGTCTAGTCATGTACATCCCCTTCTCTCCACTCACACACGGCCACTGTGGTGCCCCCTCTCATCCCTTCATGCCTGGAGAATTTCAGCACTCTCCATACTGCACCTGGCTACCAAAGTGATATTCTTACAGAGTAGCTTTGCCTGTGTCACCAGCCCCACTCAGTAACCCCAGACTTCTTCATTTCCTCCAGCATTAAATAAAAAAAGCCCGTTTGTCTTTCAAAACCCTTCACAACTTGGCCTCTTCCTACTTTTCCAATCTCTTTATACTTCACTCCTTACTACATACTGTGATCCAGTGATGCTAGCTTGCTACTCTTCACAAATGACATGCTGTCTCTCAACTTTCATCCCCTGTCTTTTCATTAGCTGCCCATATGCAGAATGTGCATACTGTCCCTCCTCAATTCCACCTCTCAACTTCCCTGGCTTCTTCCTTCAAGACTCAGCTCAAATCCCACCTTCTGCAGGAAGCCTTTTCCTCTTTGGGAAAAGAAACCAGTGCCTTCCCTCTGAGATCATCTCCTGTGTACAGTGTATGTGGTTTGTGTGTCCACAGCTGTTTGCATGTCCCTCCTCCCCCTGCAGAATGGCATCTCCTTGGAAGGAGGGAGCCTTCTGCCTTTCTTTGTAAACTCCATGCTGAACACAGTACTAGGCAAAGAGTAAGTGTTCAAGGAATGCTTGTTGATTAATTAATTATTCCCCTACACACACACACACACACACACACACACACACACACCTGCTGCTGGCAAATTATAGTGTATCTCTTGTGCACATACATGCAGATTATGCTCCTTGGCTAGATTATAAACTCCTTAAGAACTGTTTCCCTTTCCTCACTTGTATCCCTGGCACCTAGCATGATGCTTGACACATACTAGGTGCTTAATGAATGCCATTGGCGGAGTATTTGAAATGATCATACAGTTTCTACTTGAAGACCCCCAGCGGCAGTTGTCTGACTCCAAGACAGCTAATTATTTTGGGAGAATTACAGTATAATACTGTCAATAAGCTGCATATTAGTCATGCTTCCAAGGTTATATACCACAGTAAACATTTAAGATCCTAGAATGTAGGGATGTCATTCTCTTCTAGTCCCCTAGACAGATCTTGGAAAGAAACCTTATATCATGACCTTTGGGTCTGATTTTTTTAAGAGAAAAAATATACGTAATTGACATTTTGAGATCTCAGAATTAGTATTATCAAATAGATTATGAAGGAGACAAAGAGAAGATTGGGCAAATATGTTTTGTGAGGCTGTTTTTACTTGCTGTTCTCTGGTTCTCTGATGTTTCTGAAACATATGTAGCAAACTTGGTACTGGCCATTTAGCATAACATAAAACTGTGCTCTACCCAGGTATTCCTTCCACCAGTAGATGCTAAAAATCTGACCTTAGATTAATTTTTGTGGGGAGAGGGGAGGAATAATTTAATCTCAATGAGCTTCAGTTTGCCTGGCTGCAAAATCAAACGAATCTTACCTTGGGTGCTGAGAATTAGTACTATCTTATAAATATTTTTAAAGAGAAGAGACTGCCAGTGCTAATTATCTTTAATGTACTAACTCTTCGTGACCTAGTTACAGTAGAATTATTCACTCCTTGTGGAATGTCTGTGACCTGTTCAGAATATTTGGAAGTTTAACAGCAGAAACCAGACACACCCCAGAACGTTATATTGTATAATATATTTCAGCTGTCGTATTGTCTCAGCTGCTTCATTATCTGGCAGAAATAGGCTGCAGAATGACTCCATTTGGCTATAGTTCAATATAACAGAGTAAAGTGATAATGGTAGGCAAAGAAAGAACTTTACATAAGTAGTATTATATATAAAAACCCCAGAAACTGAAAATATTTTTCCTCTCAGGCTACACTATGACCTGAGATTTTGCTCAACTGAAGAATACAGTCCTAACTGTGGTAGTGAAAATGTTGTACCATAACATAGCCATGCATTTTTTTTCTCAGAGACCAAAGTCTGAAATGACAGCTACATTATGGGCATTTAATTCACACAAGCTGGCCATATACAGATTTCCATTAAAGAGGCTATCGTTTAACTAAGCACTTTCCTCTGAATTACCCCTCTATACCCCTCTATTCCTCATAGCTGTGAAAAAAAACAGTTCAGTTTTGGTTTAGCCTTAGGAATGTGGGATATGGGTCCTGGATAGCCCTAGTTCATTCCTGATTCAAGAGAACTTATAAACCAGGACTCATTGTAAATATCTTAGAAAGCTCAAGTCTGATTCTAAGGAAGGAGGATTCTTGTTGGAAAAGGACTTAGCATTATAGAACAATAAGCAGCCAAGTCTTTGGCTCCAAGCTAGTTCACACCTAGATAATCTAACACATATGATTCAGTCACCTACTTTTAAAGCTCTATAATTAAATTCCAATATTTCCTTCAGTGTAGTCTATTGCACTGTGAAATAACTCTCCCAGTTAATTTCTTTCCCATTAAACAAATAGAAATTATCATCTATTGTTAATCCTTTTATCAGACAATCAGCGGCCCAGAGTTGAGATAGCTGTAAATTATTTGGATGTCTGACAGGCATAATCAGGCCATCAGATAGAGCCAGCTCACACCCCTTTCTTTATCTTGGGATACCCTAACATTCCAGTTCAAAGTTTGGAGAAAGGAAGCTTCCTTTTGCCTATACACATTCCAAGTAATTATCCTTGGTCCTTGGAAATGGGAAGTTATCTCTAATGAACCAGTGGTTTAACCTGACCTCCTTAGCAATTCTAAAATACACAGTCAGATTTGGGAAAATCTGTAGTCTCTCAAATAGCTAGGGATTCCCCAGAAATTAAAACACCCAACCTTGAGATTCCTACATCAGGAGTTAGCTTACATTTGAAAAGGACCCTCAACTGTGAACTGAAAGAGTTGTAGAAATTATGGGGCTGTTCTAGGATTGGCATGTAAATTAGGATACCCAGTATACCTCAGTTAGGAAAAAAAATCAGGCTTCTAATTCTTTGTATTATCCTGGATAGCTGCACCTGTCTTCTCTTAAAGACAGATATCTTTTTTTCTCCCAATTTCAACTTCTTCCCTACTCGCCCTTTTCCCCACCCATCCATTAAGAAGGCAAGAAAAAGTTAAGACGGCGGTGTAGAAGCAGGAGAACTCCATGGCTCCCCCCATAACCACCTCAAATCCCTATAAAATATGACTGTAAACAAATTTTAGAGCTCCAGAACTCATAAAATGACAGAGAAACAAGGTTCCCACTGAAGGCAGCCCAGCAGACAGATGGAAAGGGCTCATCGCAGCACGCTGGAAGCAGAGCCCAGCCCCATGCGGTTTTAGCCTCAGGCCATCCAGGAGAAGCCCCAGCTGGAGCTTTCAGGATTGCGGATCACTGGCAGCTGTGGCAGTTTCCAGAATTACCAACCTATAAGAACCAAAGACAAAGGGAAAAGATCAGTGGAACTCAGCTAAATTTGGGGGAGAGGGTCTGGCTGACTGCCTCCAAGCTAGAAGCAGTCTGAAGTGGCGGCCCCGCAGCTGCCTCCATATGGCTGCTTCAGAAGCTCCCAGCCTGCCAATTGCAGGAGAGCCAAGTGATCATTCAGAGTCTAAGTGCTCTTGCCTTGAGCTTCCTGAATTGGAATCAAGGTCTTAGGTGGTGGTCCTGAGGTGTGTTTTCAGTGAGCCAAAGCTGGTTGGGGCTGCAGAGACTGCGGCCTCCTAATAGCTCCAGCAGCTGTGAAAACCTCAGTGATTTGGGACAGAGCTCTCCCCTCTGAAAGCAGAATTCTACAAGCCCAAAAGTCAAGTAATTGACTGGCAACATGAGCAGGCAAAGGAAGCAAAGAAAGCTCAGCAGTCCAACTTTAGATTCCTTTTTTTGGGGACAAAAAGGACCAAAGCATGGAAGAGGAGGAAGACAACACAGTCAGAACTCCTGCACCAAAAGCTTCCAAGAAAAATGTAGACTGGTTACAAGCCATAGAGGAGCTTAAGAAGGATTTTGAAAACCAAATAAGAATAGTAGAGGAAAAACTGGGGAGAGAAATGAGAATGATGCAAGAAAATCCTGAAAAGAGAGTCAACAACCTGACTGAAGAAAATAACCCCTTAAAAAATAGATGAACTCAAGTGGCAAAAGAGGCCCAAAAAGCCAATGAGGAGAAGAAAGCCTTAAAAAGTCGAATTTGCCAGATGGAAAAAAGAATCTCAAAAGCTCGCTGAAGAGAATAATTCCTTCAGAATTAGAGTGGAGCAAATGGAAGCAAATGACTTTATGAGAAATCAGGATGCTATTAAGCAGATCCAAATAAATGAAAAAATAGAAGGCAATGTGAAATATCTCATTGAAAAAAACTACTGACCTGGAAAATAGATCCAGGAGAGACAATTTAAAAGTTATTA
>JAQQSV010003237.1:0-11253 GCA_028646515.1 Pseudochirops corinnae | reverse complement strand
GAGTAGGAAGGATGATCCATAGACAGTATATCGGTCCTCAAAGTAAATTTGTTTGTCCAATGATGACCCAATTTATTATCTTGCAGAAACAATTGTAATTAAATCCAAGACAGCCTTTTAGGAAGGTATATTGTCTATCTCAATTCAAAACACAGAGATTGGATCTTGGTAATGATTAAAAGAAGTATCATTCAATGCATTGACTGGTCAAAGGCAGGGAAAATGAATCCTTCATTAAGTAAGATTTACCTGAATTGAGCAGAGACAAATACTAAGGCTAAGAGCATTAATATGAATGAAGGCAGGTGGATAAATTCAAGTCCAAATAAGTGAGTTTCTACTGGATTCACTATATAACTGAAATTCACTGGGAGATTAAAAAGAGGGAGCATGGAATTTGTTAGATAGAAGACTGAAATTAGATATCTTGTACAACATGCTCATTTTGGAGATGTAGAGACTGAGTTCTAAGAGACTGAAGCAACTTGACTAAAGTAGTCAAAAATGGGGTCTAATAGCAAAGACTGAGATGGTGCAGGGGTGGGGAACTGGTGACCCTCTAGGTCCTCAAGTGCAGCTCTTGGACTGAATCCAAACTTCAGAGAACAAAAATCCTTAATAGATTTGTTTGTGTAATGGCAAGCAAAGTGGTACTTTGCTCTGTTTCAGTTATTGTAATGGCAAACAAAGTAGTGCTTAAGTTCCTTGTTTGAACTATTCAAGCGCCTTTGAACCTCACTTGTAATTATATCAAATCTTTGTTGGGAACAGCATTCATTGTGTTGCCCTTAATAGGCCTAAGGGAGTTAGGAGACCTTCTCTGCCCTTAATAGGTCTAACATCATCACATGGAGCCCATAGTGGGAGGACCTTGCTGAAAGAGCTGAACAAGAAGGACAAAACAAGAAGGGCAGAACAGGAAGGAGCAGAACAGATAAAAGCTCAAGCAAGAGCTGGGACCAAGCAGAACTTGGAGGAAGGATACTTTTGGTGTCAGCATTCTGTCTGTTCTGTCTGTTGATTGTGTTACTTTGTCAGACAGAAGCACTCTTTTTTTTGTTTTGTGTTGATTTCACAGATGAAAAGTGAATCGAGATGAGAGTGATGGGAATGTGTGTAAATATTATAGTCCTGTTGAGCTTTGTTTTTCCAGAAACAGCAACTGAAGAACTTGGGGTGGAGCTGTGAGCTGATATGGGGCAGGAGCAGGGAGCTGTCTACGTGTCAATCCAGGCAAATTGAGGCAAGAGCTGGGGAAGTGAGTGACAGCATGGAAGAAGGGCCATGGAATTTGGAATTCAGCCTCCAGTTAATATGAAAGGCCTTTTACTTGGGTACTCAGTGCTGAGTGATGAGAATAGTGACTTACTTGTGACCTACAGGTAGAGGACCTTTGTACCTTTCACTACTCCTTAAGAGGGTACTTAGTAGTGATATTGTAACTTAATTGTGACCTAAGAGTGTGTAGCCTCTGTACTTTCCACAGCCCCTTAAGGATGATTAGATTAAGGTTGATTGGAAGCCAGCTTCAAGTCTAGATGAAAGAAGATTTCACCTGTGTACTCTAAATTGTTTGAGGAGATTGTCCCTTACTGAATGATATGCTTTGTTTAAGACTATGTGGGCACCTTAGTAATGAGTTGTTGTGTTATATTTTTGTGAATGCTGTACTTTGGCTTTTGTGAAAGTTTTGTTTTAGTTTATTGCTGAATAAATAGCGAGTTCACTATACGAAGTAATCAGAACCTTAAAGTTATTCACAGCAGCAGTCCTCAGGAAAGCTGTTCCTGCTTGGCTTTACAGTTTGTAAAACTTTGATTCAGTCAAAAGGTTGCACCTCAGGACCTGGAATGTCACATGTGACCTCAAGATCACAGGTTCCCCATCCCTGGTTCAGGGTTTTAGCCAGTGATTTCATTAGGGTAGGATGCTCACAATGACTAAATGTGCTCTACTAACATAGATTAGCAACTATCAAGCAATTTATACTCTTAGAGAATTATCTGGGTACAGTGAAATGGTAGGCAATTTTTCCAGGTTCACAATCAGTAGTGCCAAAGGTGGTATTTAACCAAGCTTTCTAATTAAACGTTAATTCTTATTTACTACTACTTCCATGTCATGACTTTGCCCATTGTTGTTTTGCTATATCATGGGTTGGCATAAACAATTAAATGGGAATTTGGAGGAGTTTTGCAAAAGCTGCAGACAACATGTGAAGGCCAGAAAATGACACAGAAAAAGTTTAGAAGCTTAGAAATGTGCACACGCACACACACACACACACACACACAAAAACTATAACATTGTATAATATCAACATCCCTTTTAATACCATAATAATTCAAAGCAGTTCTCTGGTATGAAGAGAGGGACAATTTTTTTTTTTTAACATGGATTCTCCAGATCACCAGAGTACTATTTTCCTAGCCCTCACAATGTATAAGGGATAACTGTAAATACTCTGTCAGTTTAAGTGATGATCCCGATAAGAGTTTCTTTGGTGATATTGTATAGTAGAGATGAAGACAGAGGAACTAGATAGGAAGAGAAGTGAGGAAGTTTGCAGTAATCTACCTAACAAAGTAGCCAAAGTCTCGATGAGGAAATAAAGGTATAGTGAAAGAACATATCTATTTGAAACTGGTTATATTAAGGATGTAGGACTGGAAAACGTACAAAAATAAGGAAGTTAAATTATCATGAACCATCATATTGCAGCTTGGGGAGAAAGATAGTAAACTTCAACTCAATTCAATTAGTAAAATATTTTTTTATGCACCTATATTGTACAAGACACAGATTTGGGGAAGATAAAGTAAAAATAAATAGTTTCTGAGGTCAAGGAACATATATTAAACTAATTACATCCCTATCAGGTTTTAAGATTTTTGACTTATCAGATCCCTGAAGACCAACCTCTTCAAAAATTCAATGAAGACATTATGGATGCCACTATAGCACATTTATCTGTGAATGAAAACTATTATTCTACTTTAATGACTTTTTATGTCTGGGTTTCTGTATTGTATCGCTGTTGCTAAGAGACTGATCTTCCAAGTAGGCACCCTCACCCCCTTCTTGGTCTCTGTTAAGACTTTTCATAGGCCCAGGACTTTCTTTTTGAAAGTCCCTAGGTGGTTTCCAAACTTTATAAATGATACTCCTTTTTCATGCATGTGAAAAGCCACACCTTTTATAGAACTATCTGTTTGTTAATTGGTACAGTAGATGTGGAATATTCAGCTTGGTGTCAGGAAGACCTAAATTTGTATCCTGCCTTAAACTCTCACTAGCTGTTGTGACTCTAAGCAATGAACTTAACCTCTCTCTGCCTCAGTTTTCTCTTCTATAGTAAAAATTATAGTAACAATACCCATAACACATTGTCGAAAGAACTGAATGAGAGAACATATGTAAAGTGTTGCCTAACCTTAAAGTATTGCGTACATGAGATTATTATTAGTACTTTTTTATTTTGTATTTTCTTTAAATAACATGAAATTTACTAGGTTTCCATAACAAAAATTTCTAAGTTTATTATAAAACAACACAGCAATATTACTGATAAAATACTTTATAATATTCTTCTTCAAATAATAAACCAGGATATTAGTTTTAACGTAGTAGCATTGTTTTGGGAAAAAAGTCAAAAAATGGTGCAATTGATTACATTGTTACCAATAATTTTTGACAACCACTAATAAACATCAGTATTTCATCTTTATGACAGCTACAGCAAAATGTTTTTCCTAAAATATTGTATATTAAGCAGTAGTCACATTATATCATTTTTCTTAAACCAGAACAAAACATATTGACCCACATTCCAAATGTAACATTTTCTGATTTAAATTTTTGTTTCAATGTACTATCCCTAGCAAGCTAATTAAATGGTTTTTTTTTGCGCCAATGGAATAAGAACAGATATATCATATTTATCAAAGTGAATGTGCTCCTTATCTATGAATATTTAAAAACGCCTAGATCTAAAATAAAATGAAAATTGCTCTTCTAAATTAATTGATTCGTAAGTAGAGATGTCATTCAAGTCTGATATGGTTATCCTTGTTAAGTCTTTGATTTGTGTCCAATTCTTTATGATTCTGTGCACCATAATCTCCACGGATTTTTCTTGGTATAGTGGAGTAGTTTACCATTTCCTTCTCCAGTAAATTAAGGCAATCAGAGGTTAAATGACCTGCCCAGGATCACACAAATAGTAGTGTCTTAGGCCAAATTAAAACTCAGGTCTTCCTAATTCCAGGCCCAGTGATCTATTCACAGAGCCACCTAGCTGCCTCCTTGGTTCTACCTAACTTTAAAATAATTTTCATTATTCATAAAGTGTATGACTTCCAAAGAAGCAGTGGTACCAAAACATTGTATTAATGATTTGATATATATAGATAGTGTCAGATTATATGGTACCACTTGAAATCACATAAAACAACTCCTTTATTTCATGGAAACTTTTCCTAAAAACATTGAAATATCATTTATATTGGTAAGTAAATTGTATCAAATCTAAGGGTATGTCAAAGAAGAATAGATATTAAAAGCACTGAATTTGAATCAGATAGCTAAACTGAAGCAATGAATATAACAACATTTACAAATATTTTGGTCATTCCCTGCATGAAAGAGTGAGTATAAGTCTTTCAAGAAGAAAGGTAAAGTGGTGTCTATTAATATGCTGAAAGAATTCATGAAATTAAAATTTGATGGGAAAACGTGTGTATATATATATATATATAGGTCTGAACATATAATTCTGGCATTGTCAAAGGGACAAAATGGATCAGAAAAGTGTCCTGTGAATGAAATACTGACCTCATAAACTGAAACAAGATATGGAAAGAATAAAGAAGGAAGATAACTTATATTTGTTCTCAGCACGCATGAAAAACAGACTAAAACTTTGTCAAAAGAGTGATGAAATGACTGTAACAATACTGGGATTTGAAGATCTTCCATGCCCCTTGAGCTTGCTGACGAAGCAGGAAGGGGTGGAGCAAGAGAACGCTGGAACCAAGCTAGTCACCCTGCGGTGCTGACTGGAAGCGGCATCAGAGGCAGTGGCTGCTGCTGCTGCGAACTCCTTTTGCTTTGAGAGGGCCAGAATCTCTGCTAAGGACTCCTGCTGAGGACTGCCTGGGGCAGGAACTGCCAGGGGCTGGAGCTGCTGGGACCAAGCTGCCTGGACGCTGAGTAGTTGAGCGCGTGAGGAGAGGAGGATCTTTGCCTGAGGTAGCCTGTCCTGTTTGAAGGCTTGAGGATGTGGGTGTTTACTGCTTTGACCACATGTGCCAACTTCTTCACTACTGGGTTGGCTTT
Source organism: Pseudochirops corinnae (assembly GCA_028646515.1). NCBI lineage: Eukaryota > Metazoa > Chordata > Mammalia > Diprotodontia > Pseudocheiridae > Pseudochirops > Pseudochirops corinnae. The sequence goes on along the minus strand of JAQQSV010003237.1, from coordinate 5,916 downwards.
GACTTTCTGGTTTTGGGACTCAGTCTTCTGGTATTTAAATGAATGCACTATCTATATTTCTTATGTAGAGAGCCTGTTCCATTTTGTGATTAATAACTATATCAACATATTTATAGTTACTGTAGGCATTGTGAATACTGCATTGCTGATGCAATGACACATTATGAAACAACACGATTACACCTTTGAAATTTTAAAATTTAATTTAAACTTGTTTACATTCAGATGGAGCCTATGAATCAGCTAAAACTTAAGAATGCATTGAGAAGGTATCCACGTGAACTCAACCAACCTTATAGAAACAAAGAAAAATTTTAAACAAACCTGAAGGATGAAATGAGCAAAACTAGAACAATTTAAGTGGTAACAATGCCATAAAGACAAACAATTTCAAAAGGCTTAAGAATTCTGATCAGTGTTATGGCCAGGCATGATTCCAGAGGAACAATGATAAAGCATGCTACCTATGTTCTATCACAGAGGTGATGAACTGAAGACAAAGTAAGACACACGTATTTTTGGAAAAGTCTAATAAAATAATTTATTTTGATTTATTGTACATATTTAGTGAAAAGAGTTTTCTTTTTTCTATTATTTTCTTTTTCAGTGGCAGCACATGGGTAAGAAAGAAAACAGATCTATATAAATAAAAATCAATAAACAAAGCAAATCCAAAAATTGCTACATCATGAAGATTTGTTTTTATAAACAGGGTTTTTGTATTGATTCAGAACCAAGGCACAGCCACTCAAAATTACAGAAATATTTTCTTCAAGTTGTCCAGAATTGTTCACTGAAGCATAGTAAAATGATGTGGTGAAAATTGTGCAACCCTCATATCAGATATAGGGAGCTAGAAAGGTATGATCAGGTGGAAAGAATCACAGCTCAAGTATGCTATCCTTTATTTGTAATGGTGGTCTGGCACATGCACAGATGGTATCTCCATGTGGAAGATGGTAGGAAACAGAGGATATCTTTCCATATAATGAATGCTAGGCAGCTGTTTCTGGGAGAACCATGATGAAATATGAGGGAAGTACTGTGGAGAGACTGTGGAGCATGTATGGGCATTCTATAACTGCTTCTGCTAGGATAACCATGTGACTGGGAGGAGCCTTTTTAAATTGGTTCTGTAGCCTATTGTGTTGGCATCTTCAAAAAAACCTGAGTCAACTCTAGCCTCAAGTCTGATTCATTAGAGTATACAGGGAGTCATTAAATACTTCTCTCATGGTATCAGTTGAGAGATTATACTAGAAGGGTCTTGAGGCCTTTCTCCCTTCTGAAGCCATAGCTGAATTATTCCAAGCCCTCAAGAAATAGGCCTGGATGCTTGGAATGTTTTTCTCCATTTTTCTTGCTAGTTGTAAGGGGTACAGTTTTTGACTATAGGAGAGCAAGCCTGGAAGCTGAATCAAGGCTGGTTATTGCAGCCATCCCAGAATCATTGTCTCAAAGAACAAGGAGTTATCTCTGAAAATGATCTTCATAATGGTAGCCAAGGGTAAGTATTAATCTAGCAGTCATGTAGCATCTGCATTTGAACTAAAGAGTACCAGTGTTATGTAGGAAATAAGCTAAGTGTTAAGCATAGTCCTTCTAGAGACAGAGATCATGTAGGAGAAAGTATTGGGGAAAATACTTTCATGTTTATTCTCATTATATCTTTGAAGTAAATATTTTTTTTATAAAATCCACTTGAGATTGCTAGACACAGATTCCTAAAATTTGGGAGCACACAGCTTTTGAGGGTTCAAGCCAATGGTGGAGAAAATAGATCTTCACAAACCCTTCAGGAGTGCACTTGCACTCTGAAAGGGAGTAGCAGGCCTGGTCCTGAGAGCCTGGGATCAGAACTCATCATAGTACATGTGAACTGACAGATGACAAATCCCTTGGTACAAATTAAAAATCCCAAATATCCTTGATAATTTAGCAAATAAACTGTTTTGGTACCAAAACATCGTTACAGATGGAACTATTGTCCACAACTGACTGAACACAATATAGATCCATAAAAAATTCAAGAATAACCTTTTAAAATAGATTCCATACTACTGAATATTCATAATTTCCAACCTGGATAGAACAAGAAGATTTTGAAATATATCCAGTTAGAGAAACCAATTTAAACCATGTCAGAATTGACCAAGGTAAGTGTTATTCTTGTTTGTGTTCAGGATGCTAAAGTTTTACTAAAGGTACTTTCAGTAACTCTAGAGAAGATGAAATTATAGCCCAATATTCTCATTCAATTACAAAAAAAAAAAAAGAAAAGGAAATAATTTTATCTATTTGCATAATAGTCTATAGAATATTAAAATATAAGAACAACTATAGAATAGCAACTTGTTCTCAGACTACTTAGATCTGAAACCTTATCAAAAAAGATCTGGAGGCCTAGATAAGAGCGACAATGACAAATATACTTATATAATGACTTATATTTTACAGAATGTATGTACTTTATCTCATTTGAGTTCTCAATAATGCTGATAGGTAGATGTTAATATTATTAGGGAAATAGGGATAATGATAGGGAATGATAGGGAAAATGAGGCCATGAGCATTTAGGTGATTTGTCACTAGTCATAAAACTATTAAGGGTCAGAGGTAGGTTTTGAACAGACATCTTTCTGAACCCAAGTCCAATGGTCTATCCACTACACCATGATTCTAGCATTAACCATAGAAATGATATTAGAGACGACACGGAAAAAAGGAGAGCAGGCCTATTTTTTTATAGTTTCCAAATTCTCCTGGGTAGTAGTTACTAATTTTTTCCCTTTGAATTTTCTAATTTCAGAAGCAATATGCCTGAAAGATATCTCTATATGTGAAGATTTTCAAGATTTTAGTACAATTGAGTTTAGAGATATTTTTTCCTTTATTGACATCTCTAGTTTTTCATTAAAATGATAATCATATAAATTATAATCAAGATATACATCATGTCACAAAAATTCAGGCTACCCTATATAATAGATAATAAGCTAGAGCCAAGCGATTTCTATATTAGACATTTCAATATCACATTCACTTCTATAATTTGGGACTTTATGAAGAGAAGGGGTTTTCTTATGATGTCATGATGTCATTCCTATTTTAACAGTATGGATATTAGAGCAGGATGCTGGGGTTTGGGGCATTTCATAGGATTGGTGAGTATCCTTGCTGGAAACAAGGGTATGTCAATACCCACTTATTCTATATTTCTAAACTCAAGAAATAATTGTATAATCTATGAGAAAATTATGTCAAACCCTGATTATAACTTTTTAAAATCTCCTTTAAAAAAACAACTAAATAGTGATGAATAAATTTCATTCAAAAGCCTAAAATAATCTGTTCTTATATTATTAATCTGAATTTCTTAAGAAGTTTGAAAAGATCAGGAAATGATTTAAGTCTTTAAAAAGTCTTCTGTTTTCTACTAGATAGAGATGGAAATTAATTAATTTTGAAAAAAGCTTAGAACATGGTTAATCACACCTACATGCCTTAATTCTCCCATCCATACAACAAGTATAATAATAGCACCTGACTCACAGGGTTGTTGTGAGAATCAAAGATGACAATATGTGTATATTCCTTTAAATTCTGAGATTTGCCATTGGTAACTGGGGTAAGGACTATTATCCTCTATGATAACACATATAAACCAATGAATGGAGGCAGATGTGAAAGGAACCAGTGAGATCAACAAGAACAGCCTCTAAATTTTACAGTTAAGTGAAGGTGAGATCTCTAAATCAAAAGGTAAGAATCAATCCTTATATTAAACATGTTAAAATAGAACTTTCTAGGACGCATAAAGGTTCAAACATGTCTTTCTAAAATTTGCTGCTGCCTATATTTCACCTTGGGATAGATTTTGGATCAAGGTGATAGATCTATTGAGTTAAAGGCACATGATGTGCCAGGGAGAACATGCTCTCCATTCACATACACATATTAAGCACAAGGACTTCAGTGTCTTCTTAGTTCAAGAAAATGATATTTGGAAAATCAACGAGAGGAAAGTGACAAGGCCACTACTGTTGATTTCATCAAATCCAGAAGGGAATTTAAAGAAGTCATTAACTAAGGAGTCAGCATGTCTGCTTTCCTAGGCAGATTTACCTATCAGATCTATGAGCATTCCTAATTAGTATGACAGCTGACTACACAGGCACTCTGACTCAATTGGACTGACCAACATTTTAAAGAATAAGAATTTAAACTGGAAAGGTAGTCTATTCCTCATATTCCAATCTATTGTTTTGCAAAACAAAAAAGGAATCCATTTTGTAAATCTACCTTTATTCTTTTCATTGACCTGGAAATTGGGTTGAGGCTGGAGATGGAAGGGTGACAGTGGTAGAATTTCTAAATTTATAATTCACTCTCAGATCTATTAAAATTCAAGTGAAAAACCTTATGCTGGGATTGTACTAGAAAAAAATTTAAAGACATTAATATTCTTGGGAAATCCTCAGAACTTCCCTAAAGCTCTATTTCTGATGACTTATCATAGCTTGAAGGTAACCTTGGATTGTGAAAGGATAAGTTAGCAAAATACAAGCTCTAGAAGGTCCTACCAGGCCCTAGTAATACCAAGCCTTATCAAGACCAGGCCTGCAAATCACACATATGACACATGAGATCAGAATTGGGTGATTCTTATTGCTAAAAGAATAAAATCAAGATTTTTGTGAACTCTCAACTCCTTATTCCAAAGAAGAAATCTGAGGAGTAACTTAAACAGAACTGAGGTCTGGCTCATGTCTAGAGGCTTCCAAAAAAGATGACCAGGCTCCCTTTTTTAAAAAGATACTTACTCTACCAAGAAAGTCAAATATAGAGCACCTATGTATTTCTTCCAGCCCAAAAGAAATACTTAAAAACAAAAGAAACTTATAAATGAACATTGTCAAATATATGACATGATACAGTAACTCATCATACATGTTCTACTCTTCCAGGAGATTGTTAGTTAAAATATCAAAATGTGAAACCCTTTGTGAGATTAAATAAGTATTTCTCCTGCACCTCAGATCTACTTTCTGAATAATTCACTAAATATCTAAAAAATAAAGGAGGATAAAGAAGCAATGATTACACTTAGATTATGATACCAAGTCTCCAGAAGGATAGTAGTGACCTCAATAGTAATAAAAATGTTTGGAAGAGGGATGGGTTGTAGAGGAAACGTAATGCAATCTGTGATCTGCTACATTTGATCAATGACAACTTTATCCTGTACAGCTCATTTTTATTTCATCCCAAATAAAAAAAAAAGAAATGGAGCTCCCACTACCTTGGAGCATGAAGCCCAGCCTGGGAGAGTGGGATACCACTATATCCATAGTTAATCTGGAGGCAGGGAGTAGGTTTCCTGGATAGGCATCAGAAATTTCCAAATTCCCTTCTATATATCTACTGCTATTGGTGCCCAGCATCATTTAAGATACCTAATTATTTAATTAGAGAATAATAATCTAATTATTTAATAGTTCAAAGTCTAATTCAGAAGGTGTAAGGTTGATAGTTTGCAATGCATGAAGGTGGGAGTTGAGAGAGTATTGGACTATAACAAAGGGCACATATGTTTGTGTTGAGGACATATTTCATGATTTTCTATGGAAAGAAGGATGGGATGCTTCCTTTTCCACCACTCTTTATTTTTTTTTTCAAGTTTATGCATTTATTTTATATCACAAATTTACTTTCGTGGGGCAACAGAACTTAAAATACTTAAAGTCTTCTTCTGATGCCTCTAAGATGTAATGTAGGATTCTTGTATCCTTAGAAATCATCTAATTCAATCCCTTCATTTTACAGTTGGGGAAACTGAAACATGAAGAGATTAAATGATTGGCCAGGATAACACAGATGGCAGAGCTTGGATTCCAGCACTTAGCATGGTATCTG
>JAQQSV010003236.1:0-16650 GCA_028646515.1 Pseudochirops corinnae | reverse complement strand
GGAAGCTACAACGCAGAGGCGGGTGCAAAACCTCCGCCTTTCGCTTTTCAGCTCTGGAGACCTTTCGGCCGGGGCTTATCTCCCTCTTTCACAATCCCCTCTCCTCGCAGCTGGTGCTAATCCGTGCTCACCTGAGAGCTTTTTCTGCACATCCCGCCCGGCCGCCCCCAGGGCACAGCCGCAGCTTCAGGCCAGGCTGGTTTCGGTTCGCAGTGCCGATGTGGTTCCTCGCAGCCAAGCTGACTTTAGTGGGAAGTATCTTTGTGTGCGATTTGAAGTTCTAGGTTGGTCCAGAGTCCTATTCCATGGGTATTTTGGGGTGGCTATGTGAGAGCTGTGATATATTGCTGCTGCTATGCCGCCATCTTGGCTCCGCCCCACAAGACATTACTTAAAAAAGAGGGAAAACTGTGCTAGATGGTATGAAAAAAATCCACCAAAAACCCACCACTTACACTAAAATATGGAGTTTTTCACCATGGATAGAAATGGCCCTGTAGATAATGACCCTAGGAGCTAACATTATTGAGAGAGACATGAACATTTAGAAATATATGCATTACAGAGAGATAGATAGATGGATAGATAGATATGTATGTGTACATATATATATATGTATATATATATATATATATATATATATATTTAAAAAGAGAGAGAGAGAAGAGAGAGAGATTAAATTCAAGTTAATTGGGGGGAGAAATTAGGAGAAGAATATGAGGAAAAACTTCATATAGAAGGTGGGCTTTGAACTAATTTTGAAGGGAACTGAAAGTTCCCTTTATTGAAAGAGGAGGGCTGAAAAAAGAGAACATGGAAGACATGGAAGACAGCCAGAACAAAGGCACCGAAGATGGCACTTCTTGTGTATAGAACAGGAAAAAAAAAAAAAAAACCAGAAAAAAAACCAAACAAATCCCCAAGACAGTTTGACTGAATTGTTGAGTGAATGCAAGAGAATATACATGAAAAAAAAGAGTAAGGACACATTTTCAAGGACTTTGAATGTCAAACATAGGAGTTTTTATTTGATCAGATGTATAAGAGTATATTGAGCAGGAGATTGACATGGTGAGATCTGTGCTTTGGAAAAACCACTTTGTCAGCTGCATGGAGGATGGATTAGTTAGGGGAGAAATTTAAGTCAAGGAGGTCAGTTAGATTATTACAGTAACATAGGCTAGAGGTGATGAGTGCCTGACTTATGGTAGTAGATAAGTGAGCAGAGACAAGGGGATGAATGGAAGAGCTATTGAAGAGGCAGGATCAATAGGACTTTACTGACTGAATATGTAACATGAAGGAGAGTGAAGAACAGAGGATGACCATGAGGTTGCAAACCTAAATGACTGGAAGTGTGGCAGTGATCTTGAAATAGGGAATTTCAGAAATGTGTGTGTGTGTGTGTGTTTGTGTGTGTTTGTGTGTGTGTGTGTGTGTGTGTGTGTGTGTGTGCGCGTCTGTAGAGGGAGGCAGAGTTGAGGAGAAAGCTCATGAGCCTAATCTTGGACACACTGAGTTTGAGATGCCTTTGGAACATCCAGGTCAAAATGCCCAATAGGAAGTTGGAGAGATGAGATTGGAGCTTAAAAAAATAATCTGAATATGCAGATTTAATGTTCATCAGCATATAGATGATATTAGGGTTGTAGAAGTCACTTACTGAGAGAATATAGGCAGAAATCTTTGATGCACTCACAGTTAAGGTGCTATATACTCTCTTGTCCTTGTGAGTTTTGCCCTTTTAAAGTTGTTTTATTTGAATGTTTAATAGCTCATAAAAATGTTCTATAATGCAGCTACTTAAGGATGATATGATACATAAAAAGCAATTTTTTTTCCTATATTCTCAGGCCCACTCTCAACATTATTTACCACTGTTAATATTCCAACCAGGCATTAAGATTATGGAGCCAGATAAAAAGAGAATCGGTGAGCCATTTTATGTAATGTGAAAAACAGTTGATAATCTCTCCAGGTCTTTTGAATGTGGTCAGAGGTGCTCTGAACCTGATAAAATTTGTGGGAAGGGGTTATTTGTCTTAGTAGCATGTATTGTTATATACATAATTGTAATTTATTTTAATCACTGTTATAGAAGACATGAACAAAGGAGGGTGAGGGAAACAGCATTTATATAGTTTCTACTATTCACCACTGACTCAGCTAAGCTCTTTTACAAATATTATCTCATTTGATAATTCTCATTTTCTCATAACAACCTTATATGGGAGATGATATATTTTACCCCATTTTACAGATGATGAAACTGAGGCAAAAGGAGACTGTCATTGGCCCAGTGTCACACAGCCAGTAGGTATCTAAGATCAGATATGAACTCATGCCTTTCTGATTCCAGATCTAACACTCTATCCACTGCACCACTAAGTTGCCTAAAGGAGGGGAAAAGGCTACTCAAGTTTTGCAAAATTTTTAATGCCTACATATTATGATGGAGAAGCAAAAAAAAAAGTATAAAGTATACCTATGTCGCTAGTAATTGAGTGGTCTTACAATGCTGAGTTTATCTTATATAAGTAGTATCTAGGATTTGGGGGTATTGTGCCATTATTCATTTTTTTTTTGTCTATTTGGAGAGAGAAAGGCAAGACAATTGGGGTTAAGCGACTTGCCCAAGGTCGCAGAGCTTGTAAGTGTTAAATGTCTGAGGCCAAATTTGAACTCAGGACCTCCTGACTCCAGGGCTGGTGCTCTATTCACTATGCTAATTAGATGCCCCCATTTATGTTTTTTTTTTTAATGAATATGTTCTTGCATAATATTTGTGTGACATGAAAAGCAGAATAATTTGGACAGATAAGCTGAATGAATTTGGGATATATTCCTTGTTTCTCACAAAATTCTTCTGCTATCCCTGTACTTATAAAACTCAAATATTTAATTTGTCCAACAGGGGAATTGAACTCAGGCATTTCTTGCCCCCGATTTCCTTCAGAGAGAACTGAGCATATCTGAGCAATGATATTCCACAAATACAGTAGGGTATGAACTACAGCAACAAATGAGTAGAGTACAATAATGGAGAGGAGCAAGTAGGAGTTAGTATAAACTCAAAGTTGAAAACAAGAATTCAGCTCCAGGGATCCAATGAAGCTGCCCAGTCATTATTAGACTAAGTCATTCTGTGCCTTGCAGTCAGAATGATCTGGATTTGAGTTCTACCTTCAACACAATGACTATATGTCTCTGAGCAAGTCACTTACACTCCCAATGCTACAAAACACTATAATTTGCAAAGAAATTACAGATCCATATTTGCAGAGGAAATTCCTCAGCAGTAATTCCTTGAACAAAATAAATTACAGGTCCAGCTCAAAATAAATGCATATACAAATGCATACACGGATATTTTCATATGCATATATACATAGAAACACAGATGCATACATGCATATTCATATACATTTGAGTCACTAATTAATGCTTTTGAGACTCAATGACAAATATGCATGTCAATTTCAATGTTAAAAGTTATAACAAAAGTTAATTAACTAAGACAAATTGCTACTTCAAAAGAATATGACTGGAGGGATGGGATGGGGAGCAGAACAAAGATGTTGTCAAAGAAGCAGGGAATTCCATGAGATCCCCTAGCAACAACCTCAAATACCTATAAAATATGACTCTAAACAAATTTAGGAGCTACAGAACTCACAAAATGACAGAGAGAAACAAATCTCCCAGTGAAGGCAGCCAGGCAGGCCAACAGGAAGGGTCCATCACAGCACACAGGGAGCAGAGTTCAGTCCCCATGAGACACTTGCTTTTGGCCTCAAGGTGGCCCTGACCAGTGGTTGTCAGAGGAGACTTCAGGAGAGTGAATCATCAGCAGCTATGGCAGTTTCTAGAATTCTCAACCCATAAACATCAAAGAGCAAGTAAAAGGTCACTCAAGACCTTTGTTGGAAAGGAAGGGCACAGTCCACTCCTGTGCCTGGGGCAAGAGGTGGCAGATTTGTAGAGGCTGCAGCTGCTTCCCCGTGAGGCTGCCTCCAGAGCTCATGCCCTGCAGATAGTAAAGGGACCAAATGACCATTCATAAAGTAATTACTCTTGCTTTGAACTGCTTGGATATGGACCTCTGTCTTGGGTAGAGATCCTGGGGCATGTGGCCAGTGGGTCAAAACTTGTGGGCAATGCAGAGAGAGTGCCCCCTAAAACTCTGGCAGCTGAAACCCCCCAGAGATTTGCAACAAAGCTCTCCTCTCTGGAAGCTGAGTTCTACTGTGGCAAAGAACTCAAAACTCAAATAATTGACTGGCAACATGAGCAAGCAGAGGAAGGAAAGAAAATAGAACAATCAAACTTTATCTCCCTTTTTGGGAGACAAAAAGGATCAAACTATGGAACAGGAGGAAGATAACTAAGTCAGAACTCCTGGACCAAAAGCTTCCAAGAAAAATATGAATTGGTTATGGGCCATGGAGGAGCTCAAGAAGGATTTTGAAAATCAAATAAGAGAAGTTGAGGAAAAAAATGGGAAGAGAAAGGAGAATGATTCAAGAAAATCATGAAGAGTGTCAACAACCTGACTGAAGAAAATAACACCTTAAAAAATAGACTAACTCAAATGGCAAAAGAGGTCCAAAAAGCCAATGAGGAGAAGGATGCCTTAAAAAGCTCAATTGGCCAGATGGAAAAAGAATCTCAAAAGCTCACTGAAGAGAATAATTCCTTCAGAATTAGATTGGAGTAAATGAGAGCTAATGACTTTATGAGAAATCAAGATACTATTAAACAGATCCAAAAAAAGGAAAAATTAGAAGGCAATGTGAAATATCTCATTGGAAAAAAAAAAACACTGACCTGGAAAACAGATTCAGGAGACATAATTTGAAAATTATTGGAGTACTTGAAAGCCATGATAAAAAAAAACACCAAACCCTAGAAATCGTCCTTCAAGAAATTCTCAAGGAAAATTTCCCTGATATTTTAGAACAAGAGGGCAAAATAGAAAATGAAAGACTTCACTGATCACCTCTTGAAAAAGATCCCAAAAAGTAAACTCCTAGGAATATTATAGCCAGATTCCAGAGTTCCCAGACCAAGGAGAATATATTATAAGCAGCAAAGAAGAAACAATTTGAATATTGTGGAAAAAGAACCAGGATAACACAGGATCTGGCAGATTCTACATTTAGTGATTGAAGGACATGGAATATGAAATTCTGGAGGTCAGAGGAGCTATGATTAAAACCAAGAATCACCTACCCAACAAAACTATGTATAATGTTTCAGGGGAAAATATGGTCATTCAATAAGGTGGAGGGCTTTCAAGCATTCTTGATGAGAAAACCAGAATTGAGTACAAAATTTGACATTCAGATACAAGAAGCAAGAAAAGCATGAAAAGAAATAATAGGGAACTTATCAAAGTTGAACTACTTACATGCCCGCATGGAAAAATGATAATTGTAACTTATGAATCTTTTCTCAGTATGAGGATAGTTGAAGGGACTATGAATATATATATATATATATATATATATATATATATATATATATACACTCACATATACATATATTTATATATGTATATATGTATATGTATACATACATATATGTTTATATCGGAGGGTATATGTGTGTGTTTATATGCGTACAGGTATTCATAGACAGAGGGCACAGGATCAATTGAATAGGATGGGGTGATATTTAAGAAGTAAAACTGAGAGGTGTATCAGCAAGCACCCTAGCATGCCTAGGGCGGCTACTAGCACAGGTTCTTAGATCTGCTTTTCTAAAGGAAAGCAACTCAGAATGGGTTAACGATCTTACTTTAATCAATCAAACAAATATCATTTACCTAGTTCAGGGGAAAATTCAGCTCCCTGAACTTCAGAGAATACAAACAGAAAAAAAAACAGAAGTTACAAGCAGTCAAAGAAACAAATCAGCAGACGGGCTTCCAACCGTCTGACCATTACATCCATACCTAGTCAGTTACCAGGGAGGGAAGCATCAACATCTGGGTTTTCAAAGTGGGGGGGGGAGGGGTCAAAGGCTTCCTAGAGTCTCATCTGGCTAAATCACCCAACTCTTTCCAAAGTGAACCCCAAAGCAAAACTTCACATCAGGGCATGTATACATAGCCTTCTCCTGGCTCAGAGAATGTCACAGCCCTCTTGACCCACTGCCCAGTCACAAATAATAAGGCGTGGGCATTCCTGAAGAACAAGCCTCCCACCACAGGTTCCATATAACCACATTCAGCCTATTAGAGGGGAGAGTACACTTTCAAATCTGGGAAGGTTCTCAGAGCCACTTAAGCCTATCAAAGGGCCTAGGGGCAGGGAAGATCTTCAGATTCCCATAACAAGAGGTGAGAGGAATATAATGAGAGGAGATAGGGAGAGACAAAATAGGGTAAATTATCTCATATAAAAGAGGTAAGGGAAAACTGTTACAATGTAGGGGAACAGGAAGGCAAAAGACAATGGGTCAACCATACTCTTATTGAATTTGGCTTAAGGAGGAAATAACATACACACTCTATTGGGTATCTTACCCTACAGGAAAGCAGGGGGGAAGGGGATAAGAGGGGGTATGATAGAAGGGAGGGCGGATGGGGGCATATGTATTTAGGAGCACATACTTTTGAAAATGGACAAGGTGAAAGCAGAAAATAGAATAAGTGGGGGGCTAGGCTGCAGGGTAATATAGTCAGTCTTCCACAATATATCAACTATGAAAATGTTTTGCATAACTACATATATACAAGCTATATTGAATTGCTTCCCAGTAAGGGTGGGTGATGAGGGAGGAAGGGAAAGAATCTGGAAATACAACTTTAAAAATCAAATGTTAAAAAAATTATTATTACAATTATTATTATTTTAACATACAACTAGGAAATAAGATATACAGGCACTGGGGTATAGAGATCCATCTTGCCCTAATGGAAGGTTAGAGGGTTTGTGGGGGAGGATAGAGAAGAGGGCAGATTGGGGGAGGAGGTATACAGTGGGATCACTAGTTTGGGGTAGTGGGTGGGGCAAAGATGGGGAGAAAATTTGTAATTCAAAACCTTGTGGAGATGAATGTTGAAAACTAAAACTAAACCAAAAAAAGTGCAAAACAAAGGAGTGGAGGGGGAAGTATTTTTTCATATTTCTTCTTTTGCATCAAGCTTTTTATTTCTCTCTTTTTCAATTTTGCAAATTCAATTTCAATAATTTTGTGGATTTTTTTCTTTCTTTTTACATTGGTGTAGTTATTGCACTTACTGTTTTCTTGACCCTGTTTATCTCATTTTCTACCTGTCCATTTAAGTCTTTCCATCTGCATTCCTTCTTAACTATCAAAGACAGAAATAATAAGGACCCATGAAGCAAGCTATTAGTAGTTTTTAACAGTGGATTGGCACTAGTTACGGTACAAGAAATGCAGCTTGGCAAACATTTCAGTGCTTTTATTATACTTTATAACTTAGAATTACCTATTCCCTCTTCTATATCTGGTTAGTTTTCTAGAGATATGAGATCACTTTATTAAGTATACAGATGTTTTCTTTTATCCTATAGGGATAACATGGAAGAGAATCTTGATCAGGTTCAGGTTATAATAGATGGCCTCTGAGGTACCTTCTACACCTGAAATTTTGTGATTCCATTTTACGCTAAATAGTGCTGAGAGGTGACCTGCTCTAAGGGATTTAATGTATTCCAATGGCTAGCCTTGGAATCTAAATGAAACTCATTTTCAAATCCTGTCTCTGACACTTACAGGAAGATTCCCATGCACTCAGTGATGTAGGCAATTCTCTAAAAGTAAACATTACTGGTATACATGAATCCACCCAGCAATTCCCTATTCCAATTAACTGAACAGTGACAAGGAATTTTTTTTTCAATTTCAAAGTCACTTTTCTCTACATTCATACTTTATATACACAACTTCATAACTTTAGATACACAATTAATAATGCTCAAGTTGTTAAATAGCATCAGTGTACAACATCTCTTTATCCTCAAGTTGTATAATATGGTCTACTTCAATCCTGATCTTCATAGGGTAAGCTTAATCCTCTTGCCTCTTCTTTCTTTCTTTAATCTTGAGCTAATTACTTATCTAACCAGATTGTAAATTCAGCATTTCATTGGCTACTCTATGATCAATATAAATATGTGAATAAATCTTTTACAACTCATCATGTATTGTTAACATTTAACTCTATAAATTCTTTTCAAATGCATTGTAGGTTAATTGAAGACCTAAGATCATAAGATTTAGAGTGAGAAGGGACTAATTATCTAATTGAATGCCTTAATTTATAGATGGAGAAACTGAGGTCCAGAAAGGTTAACTAACTTTCCCATGGTCACACAAGTAAGAAACAGAGCTAGGGTCCTGAAAGTATATATACATATACATTCACACATGTATATACACACATATATATGCACACACATATATTTCTGTCTTATTTTCCTTCTTTTTTAAGACTATGGAAGTTCTATCATACTCCTTAGATTTGACAATTCAATCCAATATATTTAATTGCAATCTAACTAGAAAGCTAAGAATAATATTTTAAAATATTAAATATGTGAAAGTATATAAGAGATTGGAAAGCATGGTTATTTTAATTCATGTAAATCATTTAAATTTTCTGGTCCTCAATTTTTGCTTTTGAAAATGAAAATAATAGAACCTTTCCCAGCCTACTTACTTGTATTGTTGAACAAAATAGAATTGATCAAATAAAAAAAAAACTTGAATTATATTGCATTATATGCTTTACAAATTTTAAGATGGTACATTATTAGTAAGGTACATCTTACAGGTGCATTGTAAAGAATTTCTTTTAAGAGTAGAGAAAAAAATTGGTTTCTACCAATTGTATGTGCCCATATAGAAATGAAATAAGGATATTTAGGATGTTTACTGTCTTTCTATTTATTTTATATAATATAAAATATTCAATTCAAGTCATTTTGAATTCTATATTTTCCCCATCACTTTAGGAATAATTCTCATTTATTGGTCATTCACTGAAGCACTGGATAAAGGTCTATTGGACTGAAATAATTTTACCCAAAGTCAGTTATCCAAAGTCAGTTCACCTAAAACTAAATTGCTTAATTCACTTAATGATAAATTCAACAGTATCTCATAATAATGACAATGACAACAATAACAGTAACAATTTCTGTGAGCCTACAGAAGTTGAGTTTATTTCCTAAAAATTTTATTAAGCTATAAAAAGTAATTATTTCTTCCACCTATGAAATATAATATAGAACATTATATATAAAAGAGTAATATCAGAATAGTTACTTGTCCCAAAACTGCTTCCATCTGAACCACACAAAATGAGAGAGATAATAATAATTATTATTATAATACAGTAATTTTTCATTTTTAAAGTAATTCACATAATATTATTTATTTGCTCCTCAAAATAAATTTTGAAATAAGTGCTACAAATGTTATTATGCCCATTTCACAAATAAGGAACTTAAAGCTCAGAGAGGCAAAAACATTTGTCAGATTTACAGAATTTCATATAGGATAAAATGATTTTTGCCTCTCCTATGTACTTTTGCTTCATTGTTAGCATTTTGTTTAACCCGATGTGAGGGATTTTTTAAAGAGGCACAGGATGTTATAATAGAAAAGAAGAAAAACAAAACCATCCTAATCGAGTCAAAAGATTTGGATTCAAGTTTTGACTCTGAAGCTTCTCATTTGTATAATAATGGGCTGGTTCTACAACTTCTTGGAGCCTCAATTGTTGCATATATAAAATGAAGACAATATTTGCATTGCCTATATTATAGAGTGGGTGTGAAGAAAATTCTTTGTAACCCCATAAAAGTGCTACATGAAAGACAGCTATTATTCTTTTTGGCCAGTATACAATGTCATAAGCCTAGATCTAGATGAGCCCTTCAAATCATCTAGTTCAACCTGTTTGTTTTACAGATGAGGAAACTAAGACCCTAGGAACATCAAGTGACCCATTCATGCACACAAATAGTAAACATCTAGATAGACAGATACATAGACAGGCAGACAAAGAGGCAGGCAGATAGATCATTTTTTGTTCCATGCATTTTGCTAAGTATTGAGATAAAATACAAGCAAGTTAATCTCTCTTACATTCTAATAATGGATGACAGCACATAAAGGGCTGGCAGCATGGTATAGAGATCGCTAAGAAGTGGCATGGAGACCTGGTTCCAGGGAAAATAAATTGAAAGCTAAACTATCAGAGTCAGGTAACTTAGAAGTAAAGACTGTTTCTATGGTAATACCCACCTATCACAAGAATAATATGAAATACCAAGATATCTTCATGATGGCCAGGAAGTGGAGTGGTGACCTGTTTGTAAATTCCATACTGTCAATGGAAATAGTTTATCCTGTATGCAGCATGTTATATACAATAGAAAAGTTTCATCTCTTTTTAATGAACATTGTCCATGTGTCAGTGGTTTTTCAGTTTTTTGTTTTGTTGTTTTACTTACTTTTTCAACCTTTACCAGTCTGTTGATTTGGAAAATACATGGTAGAACTGGATTCAAGATACTGGGTTTTGAATCCATGGTCTGTCACTGATTATTTCTTTGACTATTCTATTCACCATTACCCACTCTGACATACAATTTATTCTTGTGTAAAAAGTAGATAGAAATAGTTGCCCTGCCAATCAGGATAGTCTTAACCAAGGAGAAGAGCCCAGGCAGTAATTGTGTTCCAATGAGGTGTAAGAAATTACAGAGTGAAGTAACATGAGTTAAATGGGAATAGGTCTCCTCTAAAAAAAAATGAATTAATCAAATAAACCAATTTTACCAAGATCTCTCACTTATCAGCAAAAACCCAGGTATTATTTTGAACTATAGAAAAACTGGAGGTGTGATAGAATAAAAGTTATACCCCAATTTAAAGCCAAGATATTTGTTGTTCACATGCATCTGAATCTTCATGACCTCATTTGGGGTTTCCTTAGCAAAGATACACACACCTATATGCATAATAACATCTCATTAAGAGAATTGGATGATATTGTACTGTTTATCATTTCGGAAGTCCCTGTATAATTTGAGGTATGAAAAACAAGAATAAAACTGTCTCTGTTAAGTATCTATTTCCCAGAATATACGTTTCAGAAAAAGGCTTTGAGAAAAAAAAAAAGTCTTTTCTTCCACTCAGTCTTGTAATACCAAAATAAAACCTTTTCAATCCCAGCTTTGGAAGAAGTGAAAAATATACCCGATTAGTTATTGGAAACTCAATTATAAGAGTTTGACTTCATTGTCATGATTTGAATTGTCATAGTGATCATAACTGAATGACTCTACTTTCCTCAATAGATAAGCAGAAGCTGTTGTCCTTCTATTTGTCCAAAGAATATACTACAAGAGAGTCATGGGGTTACTTTCTTCCAGTCTTTGGTATGCGACTCTTTGAAGTTCAGTGGAGTCAATTAGATACCAACGCATCTCCAAATTTGAAGTCAGTTCTGAGTGTAATATATTACCTTGTGGTTGTCTCAGATCTAAAATCATTTAGGGCAATTTCCCCACATTACTAAATATCCAATCAATCAACTATTTATTAAAATCTAATTTTTGCTCTTTTCTAGGTTGAGTATACAAAAATGAAAAGTGATCCAATTTCTCCCTGAAAGTTCTTTCAACTAATCAATCATTAAGAAACATTTACTATGTGTCAGGCACTGTGCTAGATGCTAGGTATAAAGAAACAGTCCCTGGCCTCAAAGTGCTTATAATCTAGCAAGGGTAGACAACATGTACACACATTAGTATATACAAAATAGATACAAGATAACTAGGTGAAGATGTTTCTGGCATCTAGGGAAGCCAGAAAAAACTTCATGTAATAGGTAGTGCTTGATGGAAGCTAGAGGATCTATTTAGAGGTGAAGAAGGATTATATTTCAGGAAGGAGTGAATAAGTAGTTCAGTGGCAGAGAGATTGGAAATGCAGTATCTTATGTGAGGAATAGCAAGAAGGTCTGTTTGATCATAGTGTATATTAGGGAGTGTGGTATATGCAAAATATATAATCTTGTACTTAATAGGGAGCCATTGTTGTTCTTCCTTCGTTCTCAAAGAGGACCAATGCCATCAAGGTGATCTCTTGACTTGTGAGTGAATAGGATTTAATTGAGGCATTGCTGTGCAAAGTCACCAACCATCTGGTGTCCTTTCCTCCAGAGTCATCTTGGTCCACTGGCAAGATATAGATAAAGATGGCCCCAGATGCAGTGGGAGACTTTGGCCCTTCTAAGCTAATGTCTTTCCCAAGTCTCAGTTTGTCTGAGGCACATTCCATTCAGTGATTAAGGCTGGGTAAGACTTGGGAGCAGGGGGGAGGTCTCTTTTGACTAGTCCAGAGGTTAGCAAAAATGACGCATCTTAAATTTAATAATTTAATGTAAATTTGTGGAATTTTTCTGCATTGAAATTTTGATGACACAACATTGCATCCCAGAACCACATAGAATCATATTGTAAACAAGTCATTACATGCACATTTTCCTGTTGATGCATGTTGTGCTTTCTGACAATACATGACAGGCTTGTCTGCTAATACTTGCTTTTTGAGACCTGTGGTGTACCACTGATTGTTTATAACTTGAAGTTTGTGTGTTTATTGGAAAATAATGTAATCACTACAACCTTAACTCTGTTACACAACAGATGAGACACATATGAAGTTTTTCAAAATTTTCTTCCCTTCTTTTCTTTCCTTAGACTTCCACTACTCCTTATTTTTATTCAGTGGCCCCTAATTTCACCTGAGGCTAAAACACCCTCCATAATTCCAGCATCCCACATGGGGTGATATTATCCACTTTGGGAACCTGTCAATCCAGTAAAAAAAAAAAAAGCAATGTGGGAGGGTAAGACCCTCAGGGTTTCTGGCCAAAACAGAAATAATTGGTATTCATACTCACTCTGAGCCATAAAAACACAAGCAATGACCGAGTGAGAATTGGACTACAACTTGTTGACCAATCAGTGACAGTCAGAGTGATCTGGGTTTAGGGAACTGTCAAGTAGCTCCACTGAATCCCAATAAACTCATCTTCCTGAGTTCAGAGCTGGTCTCAAACACCTTTCTAATGCTGTATTTCAAGAAACCGCAAATAAAACTACATGAGGCAAAAGAGTTAATTGTCTGTGGGTTTTTTTTTAATGACAAAATAAATAGGTAAAGAGGAGAAAAAATGTAGCCCATAAACATCAAAATATCTTGTGAGGTTTCAATGATCAGAGTTTATATTTCTTTGAGCAAAGCATCCACAGGTAAGGAATCATCCCTATGTGGACAGAGGGAGAGGAGGGGGAGGAGAGAGAGGAGCAAGAGGAAGGAGGGACAGGAGCAAGAAAAGGGAGTGGGAGGAAGGAGGGAGAGAGGGAAGGAAGGAAGAAAAGAAGTAAGGAAGAAAGGAAAAAAGGCAGGAAGGAAGGAAGGGGCATTGTCCAACTGGAACTGACCATTTGGGTCTCCAGTGGGGCAGCTACTATGACTCACAGATTGTTGTTTATCCTTCATTCTCAAAGAAGACGAATGACATCAGGAAGGTAATGTCTTGACTTGCAAGTCCATTGGATTTAAGTGATACAGGAATCACCAAAATTTATTTAGTAACTAGTCAAATCTATGTGTAGGAAAATTACTTTGGTTGCTATATGGTTGTATTGAAGTAGGGGAAGGGCTTAAAACAGAGAACAAACTGTAGGTAGTCCAGATGAGAGGTAATTAGGGTCTGAATTATGGAAATAATGGTGAGAAGAGGATGTATGGGAGAGATGTTTTGGAGGTAAAAAGCAACAATATTTAGCAATTGACTGGATACATCAAATCAGAACTGGATTGAAGGATAACATTGATATTAATACCTTATGGTGGTGGTTCCCTCAAAAGAAATAGGAAAACTCAGAAGAAAACTATATTAAATTTGGAGAGAAAGATAATGAGTGGTATCTTGGACATGCTGAGTCTGAGATGTCTATGAGACATTTAACCAGACAGATCCTACAAGTAATGTAGGAATAAAGCTCAAGAGAGAGATTAGTGATGGAAATAAGAGAAGGTATACGTAGGAGAATACATACCAGACACTACAGAGTGAAGCAGCTCTCCCATTGAGAATGAAATAACAGCTCAACCAAGAGAGAGCAATCTGAATCTGACCAAGGGAGAAACTCTTGGAGTCTCTTCTGTAGCAATCTGGGGACAGGGGCATGATGACGACTTCCAGTTCCTCTCACATTTCTTCCAAGTGTTTTTCATCAGCAATCTGAAAGAGTGTTGGCTCCTTTCATCTTCTCTCTTGAAACTGGAAGTCAGAAGCACCCAAAACAATTCATTGCTTAAAGAATCCTGAAGAAATACTTGAAGTTTGAAGGGTCCCAAAGGGGATTGAAGAAGACTGGAGCTCTCCCACTCTCACTAACTCCTCCTTGACCTTCACATAGGACAGGACTTTTATTTCTGTCAATAAGAGCAAAGTCCTCTACCAATGAACTTCAAGACAGGGATTACAGGCATTTGGTCTTTGAGCAAAGAAGCAATATTTTATTGTGCTTTGGGAAATTTATTTTAGTAGAAGAATGAAGGATGAATCGTAGTGGGTAGAGACTTGAAACCAGCAGACCCTCCAGAAGGCTATTGCAATAATCAAGAAATGAGGTGATGAGGACCTGCACCTAGGCAGTGGCAGCATTAGGGGAGTGAAAATGGTGTATTGGCAAGATGTTGCAAAAGTAAAAATCAACAGGCTTTGGCAACAGATTGGATACAGAGAGTGAGGCAAAAAAGGGTCCAGGATAATTGCTCATTCATAAGCCTCAGGGACTGGGAAGATGGGAGGATGGTGTTGTCCTCTACATTAAATGGGACAGGGAGAGGGGGGAGAGTTCAAGGAGAAAGATAAAGAGTTTCATTTTGGACACGTAGAGTTTATGGTGCCTGTTGGATATTCTTTTTGGGATATCTGAAAGACAATTAGAGATGTGAGATTAGAAAACAGCAGAGTGTTTGCGGCAAGAGAGGAAAATTTCAGAATCATCTGTGTAGAGATGACAGTTAAACCCATGGGAGGTCATGAAATCACCAAGCAAATTAGTATGGGGGAGAAGGTCAATAGTTTGAAGTGAAATGTGTGAAGTGAAATGCAGTGAAACACATTAGCTTGTTCCTACTGCCCACTTTAATTCTATATAAAACCTTCTCTCATCATTTACCATTTGTTTCCATGAACCAATAATTGTTGCCATTATTCCACAGAGGGTATGAGCAGATGCGGTTACTAGAACCTCCCTAATTTCGGTTCTTCTCTACCTGCTTTACCACTTTTTTCTACCAATGAGTGGCCCATAAAAAGGAAGGAAAATCTCAACTCCAATAAAGTTAAGTTGAAAGTACATTTAAAGTTATAGCAGTTCTTTTTGTGGTGGCTAAGAATTTAAAATTAAAGGTATATTCATCAATTGAGGAATGGCTAAATAAACTGTGGTAGATGCAGGTAATGGAATATTATAGTGCTGTAAGAAATTATAAAGGAGGTCATTTCAGGGAAAAAAAACCTGGAAAGACTTACATGACCTGATGCACAGTGAAGTGAACAGAACCAGGATAACATTGTGCACAGTAATAGCAATATTGTTCAATGAAGAACTGTGAATGTTTTAGCTATTCTCAGGAATTCAACAATCCAAGACAATCCCAAAGGACTAATGATGAAGCATACTAACAACATCCAGAGAAAGAGCTGATATTGATTGAATGTGGACCTGAAGCATGATATTTTTCACTGTCTTCCTTTTTATTCAAGTCTTTTTGTACAAAATGACTAATATGGAAATGTTTTACATAATTACATATGCATAACTGATGGCTGATTGCTTACCATGATGATGGGTGGTGGGGAGGAAGGAGGAAGAGAGGGGTAGAATTTGGAACTTAAAACTTTAGATAAAAAATGTTTCTAAAATTGTTTTTAAAAAACAAAGCACATTTGTTTTTTGTTTTTTCAGACTCCACTGCTGGGTTGTTGAATACGGCTGTCCTATCTACTGACCTTGATCAGTGAAGTATTAGATAAGGCTGCCTCTGAGAAAAAAAAAATGTACTTTCCAGCAATGATTCAAAATGTTCTTTATTAAATTCCAAAACATTACCATTAGGTTGGAGTTTCTATAGTTATTAATGTCTTTTCTTTTTGTTCCCCATAGCTGACTGAAGGTAGGAAAAAAGCTACTTCAAGGAAATACTGATTGTTTTCATAAAGTGGACCAAAAAAACAAATCCTTCAAGCAAAATGATCAAAACTATCTCCTACTTTCCAAATCATATTTAAAATATTTGTTTAAATTAAAGGATAATTTAAGTTGCAGAATTTATAATCTCTCATTCTTTTAAAAAATAAATTACTCATTATGAATATAGGTCTGGTTTTACTCTTGATCTTTATAGCTCTGAATAAACCAAAAGACAACTCTCCTTATGTGCACCCAAAGGATTGTGTGTTTTCAAAATGCTGAATTATGTATTCTACATAAATGGATTTTTTTTCTTATGGGCTATATTTTGATATTGTTTTCAGATCAATTCAATTTATATATACATGTATATATATATATATAT
>JAQQSV010003235.1:0-16670 GCA_028646515.1 Pseudochirops corinnae | reverse complement strand
TAGAGTGTTTGGGTGATCCTTTGGTGGACTGTTTGGTTGTGGCCTTAGTGGAAACTGAGGGCTCTGAAGCCATGTGGGAGGGGGAGGGCTCTGGAGCCTTGGGGGAGGGGGAGGGCTATGGCACCTTGGGGGAGGGGGAGAACTGTGGGACCTTGGGGGATTGGGAGGGCTGTGGAGCCTTGGGGAGGGGGAGGGTTTTGGGACCTGGGGTCTTGGGGGAGGGGAGGGCTCTGGGGCCTTGATGAAATGGTCAGGTGAGTCCTCCAGGGGAGGGTAAAGTAAGGCCTTGGTAGAAAGGTGAGACATTCTGGTGGACCCATTCAGTTGGGATATTGACTTGGGATGGGACTGCTTTTCAGCTAGCAAGGCCTCAGTACCTTGGGCTGGTTCAGGGTGCTGGAAATAATGCTGAACAGGGTCCAGATGGTGACATTGGACTGCCCTGAAGAAAGGAAGCAAGACCAGCTTAGGGCCCCCAAAATCCCTGGTGTCGAGCAGAGAGCTGAGAATCCAGGCCATCTCCTTACCTTCCTCTTCTACTCCGCTCCCAATAATACCCATCTTAGGTATTAGTTCTTTTCTATTGCTATAGCTCATGAGTCCCTACAGATGACTTCTCCCTCACCAAGATTATCAGATGATATCAGTTAGCAAGATTTTATTAGCTTTTTAGAAAGGGGGCATTCACTGAGATGGGATAGTAAAACAATTTGATTGAAAACATCCTCCTGAAAATTTGGGACATATTTTCCCACCAGCATATGCAGAATCCAAAGGAATACTGGCTCAAGCTTAGAGCACATACAAGGCAAAGGTGTAACACACTCTTAGTTGCTATAAAGTCTTCTTCTCTTCACTAAGAAGTTCCCCTTAGTCCTGGTAGAGCAACTTTGCTGAGCTCCTTGCAGTCTTGAAGCTGCCTTTATTCAGTGTGTCTATTTTGTCCCAGTCTTCTAGTGTAGACACAGATGCTGCCAAGACTAGGATGTTGGTAAAAGTCTAAAATCCTCTGGTCACAAAGATTTCTTCCAGTCTAGGGGGTGGCAGGAGGAGGCCAATGTGCTCTCCATATCTCTCATCCATTCCTTTTCAGGAGCATAACTGGAGGCTTCTACCACTAACTTTCCAGGGACTCAAAGCTCCAATTTCAAATGAGATCTTTGTTTTTATACTAGCCCCTCACAGCATCAACCAGTCGAGAACAGGCTTCATATTGTACCAAATTTGATTCAAGGGGAGATATCCAGGTCTTGTTTACATCTAATTCACATATCTGATGGGTGGATTCAATCTGTGAATCAGAGGTAAGAAGGGGTGGAGGGCTTGATTGACATAATCATCATACAAAAAATTAAAAAGGGAGAAAAGCAAAACTAACCAACACATAAAAAAAACAATCTGTCATTACATGCAGCATTATGTTCACCCACCATAGTTCCCCTTCCTCTGTGCTCTCAACATAACTAAAAAAGAAAAAAAAAGGAACCTTTCATTGATTTAATATTTTACGTATGTCTTAGGTCCTTCTGAACTTTGGTGTTCCTAACATTATTTTTAGAAAATTATTCTTTCTTCTTTTTGCAACACTCTGCTGGCTAGGTCTACCTTAAAATTTCACCAGGAAAATATTGTGAAAATAGCAAAACATCTGTTTAGCCTGGGAGAAGATGGAAGAAATATCACCAAGTTAGGAGACTGCAATGGGATTTGGAGGAGCACATGAAAGTTTGGAACTAGGAAAGAGAGAGGGTGAGGATAGGCCTGCACTCTCTTCCTGATGGCAGTGGTAACTGCAGCAGGAGAGATCAACTGGCTGAAAAGGAACTACAACAGATGGATAGTGATGTAATCAAACATTCACTCTAGCCAAAATCTTCATCTGTTGATTCGCCAGGTGGCAGGAGCAGTGACAAGACCAGGAGCTAAGCCCAAAAAATTGATGAAATCTCCCCAGAAGCAAAATTCAAGCTGGCAGGGTTTCTGATCCTCTCTAGAGGATCTAGAATGGGAGCTTTCAACCCAATATTTCTCAAGTTTCTTATTAAGCTATTGTCTCTTCTCACTCCTCCCCCACTTTCTATGGTATTTTGTAAGGATGATTTGTTTATATAAATGAATTTATTCCAATTGTCTCTGGGCATGTCTTTAACTGCTGTGAGTGGGGTGGGATAAGTTGTAAGATGTTACATTTCACAGTGCATATAAGATAAACCCTTCTATTCTGACTTGGTTAGAAAATGACCACCTAGGAGTATTTTGTTAGCCATTTATTCCGTATTAATCTTACAATTCTTTTAACTTTCCAAGAGCATATGGCATTTCAAATGAATCTGAGGCCATTCACTTCCCCTTTGACTAAAGGATCTAACCCCCATTGTCAAGGTAACCAAGAGTGGAGGTCAAGGAACCATAATCCGCTTCCTGGAGAAGGAGGTTGGGGAGATAGGAAAAAAAAAAAGCCCTGTCTCAGTCAGCCCCTACAGGCAAAGTTGGAGAACTCAACTCTCTTCTCAATTCCCTCCTCAAGTTTGGTAGGGAATAAGGTGAATACAGGTATCACCACAGGGACACCTACTAGTTACGTATTCATTCTCAGTAACTTACTCTTGCTTCCATCTTTAAAATTTCCTTAAATATTTTGAACTTAAATGCCAGAAAAGAGATCATAGAATGCAAAAGAGGATTACATATGAAACCATGAACCTTTACTTCATGCCACTTTTTTTTAAAATATAAAATAAATTTCATACAATTTCAAAATTATTCTGCTGAACTGTCCTTCCTTCTGAACTTCCCTCTGTTCTCTTATGTGGATTTCTTCCAGTGTTTCATCTGCCTCCTTTTCTGGGAGGTTCACTTTTGCTAAATCCCTCTCTGTCCTCAATCCTGCCTCCAATTGAAAACTATGACAAAAGTTTTTATAACAAATAACATATGATCAAGCAAAACAAACATACACAGCGGTCAATCCAAAAGTGTTATCTCTTTCTGTACCTTGAATCCGTTACCTCTTTGTGAAATGGGCAGCATTCGTCATCACTGAACTTCTAGAATGTTGGTTGGTCACTTTGTTGATCTGAGTTCTTAAGCCTTTTAAAGTCGATTTTCTTTCCTATGTTGCCCTTATATAAATCGTTCTCCTGGTTCTTCTTACTTTTCTCTTCATCAGTTCACTCTATCTAGGATTTTCTAAAATTTTCTCTTCCATCATTTCTTATAGCACAATAATATGCCATTACATTCATATGTATTCATAAATTCTCAACCATATATTCATATGCAATAATTTGTTACGCCATTTCCTAATTGATGGGCACTCCCTTAGATATCTGTTGTTTGCTTTTTCCCTTCTTTTTCAATGACCCTTTCAGAATCAGTAAGATTGTTTTGCTTGCAGTCATTTTTTGCTCTTCATTTTAACACCCCTATCCCCATCCCCAATTGTTTTCTTGTTTGTTGAATTTTATCTATTTCTTTCTGTGTGTACATTCAGTCCTGCTACAGCCCTATCTGGTAAAGGTAAAGAGTGAGATTCTATGTCTCTTTTAAATTTGAGTTAGTCAATGAGTAAATTAGTCTAACGAGATTCTTCTCACTTTTCTTTCATATAAAGTCATTATCACTTGTGTCCTTAGAAGTTCACTCTTGAAAACTTCCTCTTCCCTTTGATCTGCCTTCCCTGATTGTAATTATAGGTATGGGATCCTTCCTTTTTCTATCTCTGAACTCCCTGAAATGCACCCTATTAAAGATTGGGGCATGTCATACCCTGCACCATAATACCTTCCTTATTTATCATGAACTCTAGAATGACTTTCAGGTTTTCACATCAAGAAGCAAATAAATAAAATAAGTTGCAGAGAATACAACTAGACGTCACCAACTAAAAACTGTCTAACCAGTGGACTATGGGAATACTATTTTTTCATTTTAACATGTCATGTTGCCTTTTTACAATAGCTCCTATAGCAAGTGCAAGAGTCCTCAGACCCTTTTGGTCTTTTCCATCTGTGTACTACATGGAGCCAGGAATGGCATCATGGAAGTAAAAAGAATGAGAATATTATTTTCTCCCTTTAAGTCAAGAGTTTAGATCGAAAGGGCCTAAACAGAAGGGAAAGAGTTTAAAAGACAGGCTTAAATATCTTTGGACTTTTCAAGAGATATGTGTGTGTATAGATATAGATATAGATAGATATATCTAGATATTTAAATCTATATGGTATTTGCAGCCAGAAGGAAAGAATTCAAATACCAAAGAATCATAGTTAGGATCACATAAGATTTAGCAGTTTCCACTGTAAAGGAATAGAGAAGAACATGGAATATGAAATGTGATATTCCAAAAGGCAAAAGATGTGTCTACTGACAAAAATAACTTACCCAGAAAAAAACAGACAAAAATATAGTCCTGCAGAGGAATATATTCATCTCAAAAGGAATACACAAAAGAACAGGAATATGAGTAAAGGAAGTATAAGAAGGAGGGTAGAGTCAGGGAGGGATTGTCATAAACAAAAAAGCTATATAAGTTTACTGAGTGAATTCTGAAGAGGGATTTAAAAGAAAATAAAGAAAGATTAAGAACCTGAGATGAAGAGAGGTTAGAGAAAAGAGAAGAAAAAGCATAAATGAATAAGATGGAGGAAAATGTATAATTAACTATCAAATTAGACTATTTCTAAAGCATTTAGCAATGGGTCTGGCACATAGTAGTTGCTTAAATAAATACTGTTCCTTTCTTTCCCCTTCCCCAGTCATAACTTTGAATGTAAATGTAAATCAACTCACCTTATACAACGGACAGCGGAATGCTTTAGAAAGCAAAATTCAATCCTCTTTCATGTCTAAAATCATAACTGATACCCCCCTTTTTTTATGTTTAGCCATGACATAATAAATTTTATTCTAACCCTTTATTTTAACTCTGTCAAACTTTAAGTTTCATGGGACCTCAATGAACCCCTTTCACTCCTATATACCTCTAATCAAAAAAGAAATAAAAAAAAGTTAACAGAAATTTAGAAAAGGTAGATATAATAGACCTCTCATAATTACTGAATGGGAAAGGAGTGAATATATATATATATATATATATAATTAATTTATTATTTCTAGCTTTCAACATTTACTTCCATAAGTTTTAAATATTCTCCCCCTTCCTACCTCCTCCCTCCCCACGATGGCATGCAGTCTGACATAGGCTCTACAAATACATAAAGAGTGTATATATTTTACAGCTATGCATGGCACCTTTATAAAAACTGACCATGAATTACAGCATAAAAAGTCACAAGAAAAACAAATAGTCAGCATACCTTTTACTGATCACAACACAATAAAATTAATAAATAAAGGGCTGCTAAAAATATTAAAAATCAACTGGAGACTAAATAACTTAATCCTTAAAAATTAGTGGGTCAATGAACAAATTACGGAAACAATGGATAATTTCACTAAACGTAATTACAACAATGAGACAACAACATTTTTTGAGATGTAATTAAAACAGTTCTTCGGGGAAAATTTATATCTTTAAATACTTTCATTTTAAAAAAGGGAAAGAACAGGCCCAAAATTGGGTATGTGACTAAAAAAAAAAAAAAAAGCCCTAACAATTTAACACGCCCAGTTCCATTAAACACCAAAATATAAATCCTGAAAATCAAGTAAGAGATTAGCAAAGTTTAAAACACAAAAAAATTAAATTAGAGATTTTTTTAAAAAAACAATAGGTAAACCTTTAGCTACTTTGATTAAAAAGAAGGAAGAGAAAAGCCAAACTATAGTATAAAAAAATTAAAATGGAGATTTCACAATAAAGGAAGAAGAAATATAAGGATATTATTAGAAACTATTTTGCCTAACCATATGCCAACAGAATTAATGATTTAAACAAAATAGTTACATCAAAAAAAATACACAGATTAACAGAACAAGAGATAGGGAATTTAAACAACTCAATCTCAAAAACAGAAATATAAGAAGGAATGAATGAACTTCCAAAGGAAAAGAATCCCAGGACCAAGCGAATTTATACATAATTTAATTCTCTTAAATATCCGAACAACAATTAATTCTCACATTATGTAAACAGTCAACAAAAATAAAATTGAGATCCAATAAAATTCCTCTTATGATATAAACAGGATATTAATACCTAAACCAGAGAAGGTAAAAAAAAAAAAACAACACAAAATTATATATTAACATCCCTAATGAACATAGATGCAAAATTTTAAATACATTATTAGCAAAGAGGATATAACAACATATCACGAAGATTATATCGTATGACCAGGGTGGATTTATACCAGGAATGTGTTGGTTTAATACTAGGAAAACAAGAAATTTAACCATATTAATAACAAAAAAATTTAATCATAGGAACAAATACCCTAAAAAAGCTTTTGACGAAATACAACACCCATTTCTGTTAAAAACATTTAAAAACACAGAAATAATGGGACTTTTTCTTTACCGTGATAAATAGTGTATCTAAAATCAAGAACCAGCATTGTATGTAATGGGGGTTAACTGGAATTCAACCCAGTAAGACTAGGGCTGAAATAAGGATACCCTTTTTTTCCTGCATCTACCTGACAAGGTATTAGAAATGCTAACTATTGCCATTAAGACAAGAAAGAGAAACGGGGGGAATAAGTATAAAGAAAAAACAAAATTATATTCTCTTACAGACAAGAGGATGTTTTATTTAAAGAACCAAAGAAAATAAAATAAAATTAACTGAAACAATTAGTAACTTCAGCTAAGTTGCAGGATATAAAATCAATACAAAGAAATCATCCTTATTTCCAAAAAATATCAATAAAATCCAGCAGGGAAGGATAGCAAGAGAAATTCCATTTAAAATGACTACAGAACATATAAAATACTTCACTCCACATACCAATATATAACCAAGAACTACATAAAAACAAATTTTTTTTTTTACAGAAATCTAGACCTAAATAATTGGAAAATTAATTAATTGCTCATGTGGGGTATGAGTCAACATGATAAAAATGACAATATCAAGTTGACTTACTTATTCAACACCATACTAATCAAACTATCCAAAAATTACTTTACAAAACTAGAAGAAATAGTAAAATCCATCTGGAGGAACGAAAGGTCAAGAATCTCAAGGAAACAAAGAAAAAAAAAGGGAGAAAGAAGGGGGCCAGATTTCAAATTAGATTGCAAAGCAGTAATCACTAAAACAATTTGGTACTGATTAAAAAATAGGTTGATCAGTGGAATAGGTTAGTGACACAGTATATAAAGACCCCAGCTGCTAGGGTAAGAACTCACTATTTGATAAAAACTATTGTGATACCTAAACAGCACCATGGAAGAAATTAGATTTAGACCAACACCTCCTATCTTATATCAAAATAAACTCCAAATAGGTATAAAAGATCATATCACAAACAAATTAGAGAAACAAGTAAAAAATTTCACGAGATCTATGGATAGAAGAAAAATTCGTGATTGACCAAGGGATAGAAAGGATCATAGAAAATAAAATGGATAAGTTTGATTATACTAAATTTAAGTTTTTGCACAAACAAGTTTGATAAAGCTAAGATTAAGAAGGAAGTAATTAATTGGAAAAAAATTTTGAGGCAAATTTCTAGTTTATTTCCAAGATATATAAGGAATTGATTAAAATTTATAAAAACTGGAACCACTTTGACAAATGGACTAAGGATATGAATAGTCAGTTCTCAAAGGAAGAAACCTAGGTCATATTAAAAAAATCTTCTGAAAGCCAAGGGAAAAAATGCACTAAAAGCCACGTCTAAAGCCATATGAAAATATGCTTCAAATCACTAATTCGAGAAATGAAAATAATTGCAATTCTGAGATTCCACCTTATACTCATCGGATTGGCAAAGATGTCAAAAAAGAAAATTGCAAATGTTGAAGGGGCTGTGGAAAAATGGGCCCATTGATGCACTGATGGTGGAACTGTGAATGGGCACTACCATTATGAAAAGCAATTTAGAATTATACAGAAGTAGCCAGGACTTACTTTAACCCAGCTATATTACTGCTAGGCTTTTACTTCCAAGAGATCAAAGAAAGAGGAAAAGGACCTATATATACAAAAATTTTTTAGCAGTCATTTTTTATGGTGACAAAAAACTGACCACTTAGATTCCTTTCAATTAAGGAATGACAAAACAAATTTTGGTATATGAATTTAATGGAAGATTATTGTGCTGTAAGAAATGGGGAAAATATTATTTCAAAGAAATATGGGGAAGGATGTGTATGAATTGATGCAAAGTGGTAAGCAGAACCAAAAGAATAATTTATACTATAACATCAAGCATAAAAATGAACATTTTGAAAGGTTTGAGAACTCTGATCAATGCAGTGATCAATCCGAGATTCAGAAGATGGATGATGAAGCATGCTAACTGTCTCCTGACAGAGAGGTGGTAAGTCTCAGAAAGTGTAAAGAGACACGTTTCGTTTTGTTTTGTTTTGTTTTGTGCATGGCCAAGGAGGGTCTTTGTTTTCCTTACCTATGTATGTTTGTTGTAAGAATTTTGTTTTCTTCCATTTTTTTTTTTTTGGTTCAGTGAGGTTGGGAATAGATTTAGTTAATTTTAAAAAAACAACAACAAACCAAAACCTAATTTTAAAAAGCATGAAATTTTTTAAAAAGACACAACACTTTCAAAAAACAATCTGTCCGCCTCCAAGTTTGCTGTTTTCCTTAATTAACTCCATAAATATCCTTCAAAGCAAACAACCAACAAGCAGGTAGCCCTTATTACGTGCCAGGCGCTGCTCAACTGGGAACGTAAATACAAACAAAAAGGCAGTCCACGCCTTGGAGAAGCTTACTTTCTAATTGAAGAAGAAAACCCTGGCCACCAAATACGAAAGGGAAATGGATCACAACTACATTAAAAAATGTTCCAAATCACTAATAATAAAACAAATGCAAGTCAAAAGAACTCTGAGGTTTCACTTCATACCCAGAAACTTGGCAAAACGACAGAAAATGGCAACAATCATTGTTGGAAGGAGTGTGAGAAGATAAGAACATTCACATATTGTTGGTGGAGTTATAAAAGTAGTACAAAAGTTTTAGAAAGCAATTTGGGATTATGTAAATAAGGTGACAAAAATGTCTTTACCCTTTGAACTAGAGACTCCACTACTGGGCTCGTATATTAAGGGAGTCGTCAGTAATTTAAAAAGTCTCCATATACTACAAAGTACTTATAGCAGCACTTCTTGTGATAGTTAAGATGTGGAAACAAAGTAGATGTCCATCATTTGGGGAATGTCTAAACCAATTGTGGTATATGAGTATAATGGAACATGGTACTGTAAGAAAGGATGTTTGTGATAAAAGGAAAGCATGGGAAGACCTATATGAACTGATGCAGAGTGAAGTAAGCAGAACCAAGGAAACAATCTATACAATAACTACAACAATGGACATGAAAAGAACCCAACAAAAAAGCAAACGTAACCAAATTATAAAGGTCAAGTGGAGCACAAATGAAGAGCTGTGAGGAGACACCCCCCACCCACCTTTTGTGGAGATGGGAGGTCTACACATGTTACACATTGCATATGTATTCAGACTTTGTCAATGTATCAATCAGTTGTGTTGCCTTTTTTATTGGTTCTCTTTAAAAATACTATTTGTCACATGTGACGGCTCTTGGGGAGTGAGAAAGGAGGGATACTGTTGACTTAAAATCTAAACAGGGAAAAAGTCTGAGGTACAAAACTTCATAGTATAATGATTTAATTAACTAAGGTTGACAATTGTAATGCCAAGCAAAGGCAACTTCCAAGGTCAGGATGACCAGCATAGCAAACCCCATTTATTCAGTGACATATTAAGGCAAACATTCACAGAACAGAGAAAATCAAAATACAGTGTAACTCACTCATTTAGCAAGTAAGTTCTCAATTTAATTGCAAAGCACCAAGGGCCAAGTATCCCACCCCTGGCCAGTACATTAGTCAAAGTAGCCCACTCCTGGGCAGAACATATATTTAGTCAGTCAAAGTCTCTCTTCTCAGATGGAGATTAGTTTCCAGTCATAAAGAAAGGACATTCGTTTGGTCAATCACAGGGCACAAAAAAGTCAAAGGTTTCCCACCCATGGATCACAACTGAATTACAATACCATCCATTAACACCAAGCACTTTCCCAAAAGGGGCAGGAGAGCACTAAAGGCCATTCACCCTTAAGCTACAACAAGGTTAAAATATCACCACAGCATTCAGTGCCCAAGGAGAGGTCCCATCTTCATCTTGACCTCAAAGCCTAACAAAGCCACAACACACAATGCCAGTGTCCTCAACAAGTCACTCTCTGCCTGCAGAAAATCCCAGAACCCCTGAAAATATCAGCAAGGCCCTCTTCCAGGATTTCTATATAAACATACAACAAGAAAATCCTCCTTCAGGGCTTCCGAACCAACAGCCAGGTTCCAGGACCTCTACAACAGCAGCACTGCCCTTCACCAGCAGATGAATCTGGCAAAACAATATCAAAACAGACAGACAAAATACCAGCATCACAGTCATGCCTCCTCAGTTCTTGGCAGCTCCAGGTGGCAGCTCTTAAAAGTCCTTCTGGCCTCCTCTGCTTAGGCCTCTCTCTAAATTCATGGCTCCTCCCAGTTCAGCCCTCTCTCTTCAAGTCAACAAGTCCATCCCACAACTGGAATTCACAAGCTCTGAGTTTTAACACTCAACCCCCAAACCAAGCCAATACAGGGGGTTCTTTAAATTCCATTACCATTACAACTATCGCCAGTCAAATCAGATCATCTGACTCCTCAGTAGTCAGTGACAAAGAAGTGATTTACAGAATTTGTGTTTTATAACAGAAAAAGAGGAAGTAAAAATTATAGCAGTCTTAGAAAACTTGTTTTGAACATAATTCAAGTGGACAAGGCAGCTTATCAAACTAATCCGCTTCTCCCAGGCTTTTTATAACCCAAATTGTTACTGCTGGCAACATTTGGAGTATGGGTATGTCAGGGACATAATTGGGAGTTTCTAGGGTGGGACAAATTTGATATTCTATTGCATTAGGACCTGTGTCTATCAACCTTCTATCAAAGTGAGATTTCCTTCAAAATCTTTGCCCTGCAACTATAGAATTTAGCAATTGAAAATGGTACTTTTTAGGGGACCTATAGATTGACTAATATAATTTTTCAGCTACCAAAATAGGGACCTTATTTCAGGGAGTTCATGAAAAGAGGAATTTATCCACTAAGATCAAAAGAGGAAGTTATAGTGGGTAAGCTAGAAGTCAAAACCCACCCTCTGGCTGTCAGGAATTTAACCTTTAGTAAAGGGTCCTATAATATTTAACTTAATCCTATGTTTACTTTATTCAATTATATATGTGTACTTTAAATTATCTATCAATAAATGATAACTACTAATAGAGTCTTAATAATCTATTAATTTCTCCAATACATGGGATACTATGGTGATGTTAAAAACAGAAAGTATCTATAAAACTTACTTAAAAAAAAAAAAGTGGGAACCTGAAAAAGGAAAGGAAAAGGAATGTGAGAGTGGGCATGGTGAAAAAGTCTGAAGAATGAAGGATAGCTGATCTGTATGCTTACTCAAAATGGAGGTTCTAGGAGAAAATCACCAATAGGAGAAGGGAGCTAGAGAATAATGGTGGCAAAGTCTAAAAGGGACACTCATTGCTTCTCTTTTATAAAGCCCTTTGTAATTGCTCAGATAAATTTCCTTTTCTTGGATTCTCTGGACTCTGGTGTTTATACTTCAAAGGTCCTACTCAACTCTGATTTTTTTCACCAGGAATATTTGAAAGTCCTCTATTCTATTAACGATCCATTTTTTTCCTTGTAGGATCATACTCAACTTTGCAGGGCAAGTTATTTTGGTAGAAACTCTTTTATCTTGTAACTTTTGGAACATAACATCCCAAAATCTCCACTTATTTATGGTAGAAGCTATCAGATCCTGTGTGATCATGACTATGGTTCTTTGGTATCTGAACTTTTTCTTTCAGATTGCTTACAGTTTTTTTTCCCTAATGTGGAAGCTCTGGGTTTGGATTATGGCATTCTCAGAATGTTTCCTTTTGGGGTTTCTTTTTAAGAGGTGATCAGTAGATTATCTATATCAGTGATTCTCAACCTATAGGTTGCAAACTGTTTGGGGATCGAATGACCCTTTCACAGTGGTGAAAGGGGTCACATTGGAAAACAGATATTTCCGATGGTCTTAGGAACTGAGACAATGCTCCTCTATCTGTCTCCAGGCGGGTCTGCCCACATGCAGACATGCCCACATATGAGTATTAAAGGGTTGTGGCATTAGGAAGGTTGAGAACCACAGCTCTATATACTTACTTTGCCTCTGGATCTAATCTGGTCAGTTTGCATTTATAATTTCCTTGAAAGACAGGTTTTTTTAAATCATGGTTTTCTGGGAATTTGATGATTCTTCAATTATTTCTCCTTGAGTTGTTTTCCAGGTCAAGGTTTTTTTTAAATAGCAGATACCTCCTTTTTTTTCAATCTTTTGATTTCTTGCTGCCTCATGGAGTTATCAATTTCTGTTTGGTCTATTCAAATTTTCAAGTAGTCTGTCACTTGGTAGGGTTTACTACTTTCTCTACTAAATCATTCATTCATCTTTCAGTTCTTTCTTCCAGAACTCTTTGCTGTTTTTTTTTTAATCTCTTGCTTCTTTGCTTCTAGGTATTTATGGTTATCAATATGGACAGTCCATTTTTTTTTCTTTAAGTCTCTCTTTGAAGTTGTCAGGGAGTTATTCTCTCCTTCTAGTTTAGATTTTTGGGGGGGGGGTATCTTTGAACCTGTCATAATTCTGTATAGTGATCTGTATCTTCTTAGTTTACTTTTCTATCTAGTCGATGTCCCTGAATTTGGGCTTATTCCAGGGCCAGACTCTTATTCCTGCTGTCCTTGTGTGGAGGGGTCAGTCTTCCTCGATCTTGCTCTGGAACCTCACATTCTTCTGCTCATCTTCAACTTTTATGGTTAGACCTCTTTATAGCACTAAGTCTTCAGGGCATCTAGTGGGGCATCTCAGGACAGTGTACTAAGTATTTCAGAGCTGCTGGGTCTTAGGTATACCAGTATGAGCACTCCTATGAATTCAGGCTGACCATACCAACCTCTGCTGCTTTGGTTGGCCTCTGCTGTGGGTTTCTGACTACACTGGGGCTTTCTCTTGGGACACTTCCACTCTGGATACTTCTGGATACAGAATTCCGTGGGCTATGATGTCTCTGGTCAGCTTCTGGTTGTGTTTGGAGACTATCATTTAGTTTTCTTGCCCTGGCATTGGTTTTGCTGGCAGGCCTCTTTTTCCAATTGCTCACATGTTTTTGGCTAAATTTTTGTGAAGTTTCAAGTGGAAGCAGTCATTTATTATAACTTCTCATTAGATCGCTTGACACATTCAATCTATTGGGATTTTTAGGTTTTTGTTGGAACTGTCTGGGGTATGGTGTTGGCTGCCTCCTTTCACCCTGACATATTGACAAGAAGTAATTTATTTAGATTTTAGCCAAGCATTTGTTAAAATGTCTCAGATTATTCACATAGAAAAGATAGAGTGTTTTTCATCCTTTGGCAGAGAGGTGAAGGACTTGTTCAGTTGTCATAGTTGTGTCTGACTCTGTGATCCCTTTTAGGGTTTTATTAGCAAAGATACTGGAGTGGTCTCCATTTCCTTCTCCAGCTCATTTTACAGATGAGGAAACTGAGATAAACAGGGTTAAATGACTTGGCCAGGGTCACAGTGTCTGAGGCCAGATTTGAACTCAGGAAGTTGAGTTTTTCTCCTTCAGGCCTGATACTTTATTCACTGTTTCACCTAGTGTACCCCCCCCTTCCTTTTTTTAATAGGAAATTTCTCAGGCATGAGACCAAAATGTCCATGGAGTTTTATTTTTTTAAATTTTATTTAAATTAACTTTTGTTTATTTTTAGTTTATATCATTCATTT
Organism: Pseudochirops corinnae; assembly: GCA_028646515.1. Taxonomy (NCBI): domain Eukaryota; kingdom Metazoa; phylum Chordata; class Mammalia; order Diprotodontia; family Pseudocheiridae; genus Pseudochirops; species Pseudochirops corinnae. The sequence continues at coordinate 2,650 of JAQQSV010003235.1, read as the reverse complement.
CCACAAGATTTTGAGTTACAGATTTTCTCCCTGTCCTTCCCCTACCCACCACCCCAAAATAGTGATCCCACTGTATACCTCCTCTCCCAATCTGCTCTCTCCTACAACCTCCCCCATCACCCCTCCAACTTTCTGGTAGAGCAAGATGGATCTCCCTACCCCAGTGCCTGTATATCTTATTTCCCAGTTGCATGTAAATAATCATCATCATCATCATATATATATATATATATATATTAAACATCTTATTTTAAAACTTTAAATTCTAGATTCTTTCCCTTCCTTCCTCATCACCCAGCCCCACTGGAAAGACAAGCAATTCAATACAGGTTGAACATGTGTAGTTAAGCAGAACATATCCACAATGGACATATTGTGAAAGACTGACTCTGTTCCCCTCCATCCTATCCCACCCCCCCCATTCTATTCTCTAATTTGTCCCTGTCCCTTTACATAAGTGTGTGCTTCTAACAACCCTCCCCTGTAACCTGCCCTCCCCTCCATCATCCCACCTCATTCTCTTCCTCCCTACTCTCCTGCAGGGCAAGATACCCAATTTAGGGTGTATGTCATTCCTTCCCTAAGCCAAATTCAATGAGAATAAGGTTGACCCATTCCCTCTTTGCCTTTCTGTTCTTCCCCTCCATTGTAGCAGTTATCCCTTGCCTCTTCTATATGAGACAATTAACCCTTGGGGTTTTCTTGGCAAAGATAATAGAGTAGTTTGCCATTTCCTTCTCCAAAGAATTAAGGCAAACAGGTGAAGTGACTTGCTTGTGGTCATATAGGTACTAAGTGTCTCAGGCTCAATTTACATTAAGGTCTTTCTGACTCTAGGCCCAGCACTCTATCCACTGAGCTAGCTGCTCCTCTGTGAAGCATTACATATGCAGACTTACAGGTACACTCTCGGGCAACATATTGAATTGTTTTCTTGACTTTCCATATTTGTTATAAAGGAGTATTATTCTTGGTGGGTCAGGGATAGGAAAGGAAGGATTGTTGGGTAGTAATAAACATGGAGGAGAGGGGAGAAAAAAGTTCCCATTTCCCCTCCTACCTGAAATTACTACCTACTTACTATTGGGTAAAAAACAATGAGGGGCCTGGTATTAGAGAGGCCTGGGAAGACCTGTAGGAACTGATGTAGAGTGAAGGAAACAGAATCAGGAGAACAATTTATATAGTAGCAATAGTATTATAAAGACAAACAACTCTGAAAGGCCTAGAAATTCTGATCAACAAAATGACCAATCATAATTCCAGGCAATTTGTGAAGAAACGTGCTACTCACTTTCTGACAGAGAGGTGATGAACTCAGAAAACAAATGAAGCCACATTTTTTGAGCATTAAGATTAGGGTTATATGGATTAATGGTATAAACATTTATTAAGCACCTACTATATGCCAGGTGTCATGTTAAATACTTTTACAAATATTTGATTTTCACAGCAACCCTGAGAGGTTGGTGCTATTAGGAAGCAGGTAGCCAAAGGGGAAATTTGTTTTGCTTAATCATATGTATTTGTAACAGGGGTTTTGTTTTTCTTTCTTTTTGAAGGACGGGGAATGAGGAAGAAGAAAGGAGGAGTTTCATTGATTGAAAAAAGTACAAATGTAATTAAAACCCCTCTACTGGAGTAGCACTTGTCAACCAGCCTGAATTGGTCATCAACCTGAATTGGTTCTCAACCTGTGGGTTATGTTCAATTTGTAACAATGAAAATACATACTGCATATCAGATATTTACATTACAATTCACAACAGTAGCAAAATTACAGTTATGAAGTAGGAACGAAAATAATTTTATGGTTGGGATCACCACAACATGAGGAACTGTATTAAAGGGTCGTGGCATTAGGAAGATCAAGAACCACTGCAGATGGTTGGAGTTGAACTGTGCTGGCTAGAGACTTGAGGATCAGAGAAGTTTAATTTCAAAATGAGGGAAATGGCTTTCAAGCAAGGAGGCAGTTTAGACATGTGTGCCAAAGCCCCACCCCTATGGTGGGACCCAATTTAGTGTGGCTGAACCTTGATTTATATGCTTGTGGCTAGACAAAGACAAAACAATGTAGTATAACAATAGTGGTGAGACACAACAGCAACAGTGAGGCAAGTTTGTCTAGTGACAAAAAATTCGTTCATAGCAGAGCTTCATGTCTGGGTCTGTTGGTGCTTGCCTGAGCTCAAAGACCATCACTTTCGGAAGGTGAGAACAAAGGATTGTTGTTATTCAAAGCTCAGGGTACAGCTTGTTTGCTGGCCTCTGGAAAAACCTCTGGAAAACAGTGTCTCCTAGTATCTTGAGTATCTCCTAGTATCATACAGGTATAATGCCAAGCAAAGGCAACTTCTAAGTTTTCGACTACCAGCATAGCAAACCCCATTTATTCAGCAAACATTCACAGAACAGAGAAAGCAAAAATACAGTGTAACTTGTTCCTTTAGCAAGTTCTCAATTCAATCCAGGACTCCACCCCTAGACAATATATTCATTTAGTCAGTCAAAGTCTCTTCTCAAATGGAGATTAGTCTCCAATCTTAAACAAAGTACATTCATTTGGTCAATCACAGAGCACACACACAAAAAAAAACTCAAAGGCTTCCCACCCCTAAATCTCAAAAGGGGCAGGAGAACACAAAAG
>JAQQSV010003234.1:0-16679 GCA_028646515.1 Pseudochirops corinnae | reverse complement strand
ACTATATTCCTGTATTTACATAGTACAAATCAAAAGAAAGGATAAGGAAGGAAAAGGATATTTGCAATTAACTATGCAATATTTACATTTCAAAGAGGATAATCCTGAGTTTTCTGGGAGACTTAGCTTCCCCTAATAGCACCTTTTCTTTAAAATCCTCGAATATTTAGTGCATGCCCAAATAATACTGAGTATCAGGAAATCTAGGAGTTACATTATTTTCACAAACTAACATGGTTATTTTTCAGAAAATGTGAGCTGGTCTGAAAAAGTGAATGGCAGTTCATCAGTTGTTTCTACAGGTACATTACTCCTAATGAATGGGGGTGAATAATTCTGGTCACCATGACTTGAAATAAGTGTATCTGGAGTCTGGTTGCAATGACAACTCCCAGAGTTATCAGGGTCTGAACTGTAAACAATATGGAATGAGTCTGGAGAAGAATTATAATGTTCAGCTGCCCCTGAGGGGGGGGTAGCATTCTGGCAAGGACTATTTGGCATGAAACAAGCTTGAAAGCAACTCTTCCTTCGTAGTCCTCGATGGATATCTAATTTAGCAATGAGAGGTTTGCCAACATTCACTTCCTGCCTTTCCTCTATAGTATCTTCCATTCCTGGATATTCATAGGATAAACATACGGTGAAGATTAGGTGTTCCTAAAAATGAAAAGAAAAAATGTTTTGAACAGTGAAAATACATCCCCTTTAAACATTTCTTCCTCAATACTGCATATACTGTCCAGCACAGTTGCCATGTTGATTTTGCTGAAAATTTTTTTCTCTCTCTTTTTTTATTCTTTGTTACTAGAGATGGCTCTCTGAGTAGGGTAGGGGAAGGACATATTTGGACATGAAGTAATGTGGAAACAAAAGATATCAGTAAAAGTAAGATAAAAAAGTTTCCATCTCCTTTCTTGGGTCCCATAACTCTCCCTCTCCAAACCCATGACCTAACTATTCTTGGCTATTTCCCAGATCCTTTTCATCTTCCCTAAATTCACAGATGCTGCCTTTTCTTTCCCTGTTAGTCTGCATCTATTCTCTGGAGGTGAAATATAATCCCAATTCCTGGGACTGAAGGACAGAATTATATAGCCCCCAAATCAATCTTCCTAAATACTGTTATAAAGAAATCTGTGTATTGCAGCGTATATAACTTGCCCTCCACAGATATGTCTAAAGCAACAACAATGACAAAATCAACCTTAAATATATGAATGTACTATATTATTTAATGGCTAAGTGGTTTGAAAATATTATGAGGTAAAAACTTGTTTCTTACTTCAATACTTTAAAGACCTTGCCTTTATCAGTATGAATTCTCGTGACTTAGTAGGTGGTCTTCATGAGATAGCAGTGGCCAAAAAAATTAAGCCCTGGTGGTCCATTCCTCTAACACTCAGCCTCTCCCAAACTGAGCCAGGCTGGTTCTCACACCAGATATAGAGTTCATCACCAGTCCTGCCTGTACTTAAAGGCTTTTCAGGTTAGAAGAACTTGGCCAACCTTCTGCTCTGCCCATGTAGCCTCTAAGAACCCAGGATCAGCTGCTCCATGCCATGATGAAACATCAGAATGGAGCTTTAATAGAAAAACAATCTACTTAGGTAGACAGGGGAAGAAAACTAACTAGAACAGGTTATGAGCTGAACCTTTAAGAATATGTACTCACATCAAACACTCTTAAGAAGAACACTGAAACTAAGTGAGATCTACTTGTATCTAATAAACTCAACCACAGAGAAAATTTATCCACAAAATGCAGGCAGAAGAGAGAAAAATAAGATTGGAATAGCATTGGAAATTCTAAAACTGAGTTTGCTAATACCTTTCTGCTAAACTTTTGGAAATCACCTCATTATTCTTTATTTTGAAGTTATTCAGCAAGGAAATGATAAAAGAACACTAAAAATATTTAAAAGCAGAATTTAGTCATAAAAAAAGCAATGATGATAGTATTTCTGAACAGCCCTAAGTTTTGAGGCTAACAACACAGAAAGCAGCAACCACTACAGAATACAAGGCAGTGATAGCTTATCCAGTGTCCCATTATTAGTCTGCAAACGCCAGTCTATCAGCAACTGAAATATCTGTGGACAAACAAAAGATTCACATTCCCAAACAGGACCTCGTGAATCATGAAATCCAAGCATGGGACTACCTTTAGCTTCTGCAGAGAACTGAGCCGAGTGTAGAGGCAATGCTTGGGAAGATCCTTGGAGACTAAGAAGCTGCCGGTCTCCTCAGGGGTCCCTTTATTTGCATCTTTTGGATCAACATCTAGATCCTGTGAGAATTTGAGAGAGCCAACAGATAAATCAGCAATAGTCACCACACAATCATGTAGTATAGGAAGTCTTAAAAGAATCCTAGAGTTAGGTACAATTCTAGGGTACAGGGCGCATTGGTGTGGCAGGCCGGGTACTGGCCCTGGGCTCAGGAGGTGAGCCCCCGGATAAGTGACTTTTCCTTGCTGTGCCTTAGTTTCCTCAATGCAAAAAGGAGGTTTGGATTACGTGAGTCTAAGGTCCCTTCCAGCTCTAAATTTCTGACCCTATTAATAGAATATGCTAGGGGTGGCTAGGTAGCACAGTGAATAGAGCACTGGCACTGGAGTAAGGAGGTTCTGAGTTCAAATGTGACCTCACACACTTAACAATACTAGCTGTGTGACCTTGGGCAAGTCACTTAATCCCAATTGCCCTGCCTTCTCCCCTCCAAAAAGCATATAAATTAAAAAAAACAAAAACAAATACAATATGCTAGAAAAATACATGGAAAAACAGAATTGGAAACCAAAACTACTTGATTAAATTAATTTTTAAAACAAAGATTCAATCAAAAACTTGAATAATAAAAACAGGGGGAGAAGACTTACTGCATCATCAGCTTATTTTCATGGACAGCGATACACAGCACTTTAATAGCCTACATTTTGGACTAAGCACATGATTCTTTACCTTGAACTAAAAGACCTTGTACAATGCTTTCCAGAGAGCAGGCACTTAATGTGGATTAAAATGAAAATGCAATCAATAAACAATGGTGCATGTCACATGCCCATGCCACGTCCATGGAGCTCCTGCGGACCTTTAATTAAACAGCCTTAATCCACAGTAAGTACATTATTTCTTTGAAGCATTCTAATGTCTTGAAAAAGTGAACTTACCATGGAAAGGTATATAGTTTTCTTTTTAAAAGATTATTGTAGGGGCAGCTAGGTGGCACAGTGAATAGAGCACCAGCCCTGGAGTCAGGAGGACCTGAGTTCAAATTTGGCCTCAGACACTTAACACTTACTCGCTGTGTGACCTTGGGCAAGTGACTTAACCCCAATTGCCCTGCCTTCTCCCCTCCAACAAGACAAAACAAACAAACAGATTATTGTATTCTTTGGATACCAGAACAGATTTCTCATCTGCTAAATACTTACAAGTGATATTAGTGGCCGATTCCGATTGCACCAGTAAATTATTATAATGTATTTAGCCAAAAGGGCTCATAGAGATGTGGGTCTAGATGAGATTCATAAGAGTTTAAAATATAAATCCATGGTAATTTCCATTTTTATAGTACATTTTATTTTTCACATTACCTTATTTTAGAACATAATAATATTTTAAGGCTGCCTTTTCTGAATTAATGTAATTTCTTTTTATATACTCTAAAACACTGAATAACAAAATAGCTTGGTAATCAATTTTTCAATATTATGATCATTATCACTAACATAAAGACACACTTCTGTCTCTAAAATCATATATCTGTTATAAGACTGGAAGCATCCTAATTCTCAATAAATGAATGTTGTAAAAAAGGTAATAAGAAAAATGAGTAACTTACAAATGGGAAATCTGTAACATAGGCTTCACACATCATTATTTCAGGTGGTTTGTACACTATTCTTGTATAGATTATCATGACATTGGAAAACTCAGCCGCAAATCCCAGCTGAATCTGAACACCAGATTTAAAGTCAAGACACATACTTTCTGGAAGCTCTGGAAAAAATGTGCATATTTAAGTTATTATTTAAAGAGCTAAACTAAAACAGCCTTGATAGAATTTCTAGACAATGTACAACACACATACTTCCCCTATTACACCTCAGGCCCCTCAGTTAGATAACCCACTTTCCTGGAGGGAGGGACCATGTCTGTCTTTCTGTCTCCAAAGGAGGCTGGTAAAACTGGTGTTCAAAAATATTTGTTGGATTCATGCTCAGTGATGCACATGGTAGGTTCTGATACCTACTTTTCATGTGGATGGGCTACAACATTTACATGGCATTTTACATTTTGAATGTGCATTAACATTAATTTATTAAGAGGAAATCTAAATCTTACTTAAGACTATTATATTTAGTGACAATGTGTTTTGGGCGTTCAATTAATACAGCGAACTTCCAAATATCCATGATAATAGACTTATACATAGTACGGACAACTTTTAAGTGTCCAAAATTGTTTTTGCTTCTTATACAAAATCCCAGAGTGCTGCCAACATAGAATGAAACAGAATAAAATATAGATGAAGAAGGATCTAAATAATGCATTAGCTTGATAATTATTTCCTCAATATGAAGAGCTGACCATATTAAACAATTAAAATATGTTCATTCTAGTTATGGGGTTGTTAGTCTCTGTCCAACATCATTCTGAAATTAAGTGTAAACTGTAATTTAGAGCCTGATTCAACTCTGTGTTTCCTATTAAGACTACAGTGCTTTTATAATAAAGTTGGAAGAGATAATAGCAATTTTTAAAAACTCTATATAGTCATATCTATACATATATGGAAAGATTTTACAAAAATTACTGTACCAAAAAAATGTAATGAGAAAAAAAAATCCTTTTACAAATCCACAAATAGAAAGGAAAAAATGTAACGAAGAAAAAAAATCCTTTTACAAATCCACAAACAGAAAGGAAAAAATGTAACAAGAAAGAAAAAAAATTACTGTACCATGTGCCTTGGCCCATTGTAAATTTCGCACCAAGGATTCTGGAGAACATAATGTTTGTTGTATGGGATCAGTAAGTGCCCTCTTTTCAGATAAACTGCTTCGAATCTCTAAGGCCTGCTTGCCTTTGGTTAGGTGACATTTTCCCATATCTAAAAAGATGATATATTCATACATACATATGTATAATATGCACATAGACATATAACATACATGTAGGATTCAGACAGTGATTTCTCTCACTAACATAATCATCATATCAATATATCTATTTTTCCTTGCTTTCAATTACCTTACTCTAATTTCTATAAATGATCCTCCTATATATACATTGCTCCCTCAAGGTTAATTATATGGGAGTTGGGTGGGAATACCCAAGTGATGATCAAATTTTAAAATATATTTTTTATTTTCCAAAGAGAAAACATAAATAATATAGGCAACATTGAGATCTTAATTCAAAGCAGAAGTAGGTTGATTTCTCAGGATTGTTTCCAAACCCAAAATTCAGTATAATTTTTGAATGGATCAGCTAACATTACCAATTAGTTAATCTTTTATGATTTCAAAGTAAAATACTGATCATTGATCTAAATATATCATGATCTACTTTGAACCATATTAATTCCATCAGTTAACTAAGTAAGAATCACAAATTATTCTCTTCTTTTTAAATTATTACAATATGTTACATTCTACATTGCTGATAAATGTAGTAAAGCAATCTGAGCAAACTGAAATGTGATTCTTATTCCAGAATATGTAAACAAACAAAACTAGTAGGTTCAAAGAACAGTGGGCTCAAAAGAAGAGTCATAATGGTAAAGAAAGTTGTCCAAATTTTTAAAAGTTGGGCAAGTCTTTTAAAATTTTTTGAAGTTCTTAGGGGAAATGAAATATACATAATACACTTTTAAAAAGCCTCCTTTAAGGGGGCACCTTGTTGGTCTAAGAAAAAAGCTGTTCTGTTTGCTCAAAGATAAAGTATACAGTTAAAACCGAAGAAGCCAGAAGCCCTTAAAATTATTGATTTTTTTTTTGTTTTTAATATCACTTCTGAACATGTTCTCCCACACTTTACTCAGTGAGCCCTCCCTCATGAAAGAGAACTGGTTTTTAGAAATAAAAAAGAATAAGAAATAGTTTAGAAAAATTAACCAACAAATCAACTGAGTCTGATAATACATACAATGTCCCACATCTATAATCCTTCACCTCTGCAAAGAAGGGAAGAAATTTTCTTGTCTCGTTTCTAGGGCCACTCATAGTCATTATAATTATATAATACTCAGTTCCATTTTCCGCCATTCAATCCATTTACATAGTTGGAGCGATTATGTATAGTATTTTTCTGTTTTTTCCTTATTTTACTTTGCTTCAGTTCCTAAATACTCCCATAAATCTTTGAATACTTTGTATTAATCATTTCTTAAGACACAGTACTATTTCATTGTATTCTTTTTATCTTTTCTTTTTTTAAGTCTTTCTTTCCATTAAAAAAAATACTAAATAAAATGAGCATGTTTCATATACTCTGTAGGACAGAAGGAAAGGATTGTGCATAAAACTACAAATCTCTATTCTTTTAAAAGTATATAATAAATTCAACATGTAATTTTCAAAGCTTCCTGCTTATGTGTGATCCTTTTTGGACTTTCTTGTATTTTCAGCTCATTTTTTTGAGGAACCTATTCCTAATTCCCTCCCCAGAATGAAAAAAGAAAAACAAAATCCTTTATATGCATGACACCAGCTTTTTTTTCTCACAGTATATCTATGAAAACTTTCCTTACCCTTATACTTAGAAATCATCTAGCTTAATCTTCTTTTATTGAGAAGACTGAGGAAACAGCCTTTGTCCTCAAAGAACTCACATTCTTATTGGGGATAACACATTCAAACAACTCTATACCGAATAAACACAAGATTATCTTAGAAGGGAAGCACTCACAGTGGTGGGGACTGGGAGAAGTTTCCTGCAGAAGGTGATTTGAGCTGAATCTTGAAGGAACCCAGAAAAATCCAGGGAGCAGAGATGAGAAGGGAGAACATTCCAGATAGGAGAGACAGCTAGTGAAAAGGAAGCTAGACGGCACAGTAGAGAGAGCATTGGGCTTGGAACCAGGAAGACTCATCTTCATGAGTTAAAATCCAACCTCAGGCACTTATTAGCTGTATGACCCTGAGCAAGTCACTTAACTCTGTTTGACTCAGCTTCATCATCTGAAATATGAACTGGAGAAACAAATGGCAAACCACTCCAGAATCTTGGCCAAGAAAACCCTAAATGGGCTCACAAAGAGTTAGAAGTGATTGAAAAACTGCTTAACAACAAAAACAAGAGTAAAAAGTCCTAAGAGTTGAGAGATAAAGGAAACATATATATTGGAATGATAGAACTTCAGAGTTTGACTATATATTTCAAGAGAAATTACTATGTGTAATAAACACTATCTCCAAACTTTAATAATCCCAAGTTTGGGGAGAGAAGAATTCTAAAAATAGGGACCTGGAGGACTAGCTTCCCCTTAATTTTCACTTTTACCTTCTGCAACTTCATCCAGTAAGACAGTAATTTTCTTGTCTTCTAACAACCGATCTTTTAAGAACTTCATGAAGATTCCATTTGCTAATCCAGAATGTTGGATTTCAAAAGCTTCTGCTCCTTGGCATCTTCAAAAGAGTAATAAGAACCATATATTTGTTATAAAGTAAAGAGGTTTTTCTAATTACTGATGGACTTTTCCCACTTCTGTTTGGGAACATATAAGCAAAATGCCTTTTTAGGTCTGAAGTTCCTATTCAGAGAAGTAGTATAACATTGCTGAGTGAATCTGACTACCAAAGGAAACAAAGGGACACATATACTTGTAATAAATCTGCAAATCTCTAGGTTTTTAATCAAAGAAAAGAGATCATTACTAAAGAAACTTTTAAAGATTATAAATAGGGAAGTCAAAGATAAAATGCATTAGGAGTCAGTTTTATAAAATAAGACATTTTTGAAACAATTATTAAGCTTTCTTACGTTGCATATCCAAAAACAATGTTAGCAGTGACTCTCAGGGCATCCAAGATTGGAATGGTATCATCATAATCATTTCTAGAATAAAAGCAACAGATAGGGAAATAAAATAGGAAAAATATTTTTTAAAAGAACAAAAATAATGTTAATAAAACTACTATATTATAACTTTGTAATTAGTGTATATTTTCTGAGTTGAAAAAAAGATACTCAAATAAGTTAGAGAAATAGTCCTCAAGTTATTTTATCTGATGTTTGCATCCCTTTTCCTTCCTTCATTCACCATTTCTTTTATCCCTAAAAAAGAAGTGGGGCACAATTTATATGCATATGAGAAGAGAAACAGAGTTGACAACATTTTCCTTTCTTTAGATTAGAAGAGATGAATAACCTGGGAGATGATAAATAGTTGTGACTATCTACTAAGGGTCAATGGACAATTCCCCCAGGAAGGAGGAACAAGAACAGATGATGTGAAGATTTCCTACATCTAACAACTCTCAGCATCTTAAAATGCTATTTGGAGTCAGTTTTTATTTCTCCTAAATCCTTATCAACAGATAAATTACAATCTGAAATGAATTAAAAGAAAATTAACAAAGCATAATGGAAAGAACACTGAATTTGGATTTAGAAGATCGAGATTTGAAACCTTGCTCTGTAATTCACCTTTCTGGACTGTAAGTTTCCTTACCTGTAAAATGAGGGTGGTAGACCAGATTATCTCCCTTCAAGCTCTAAATTCTATGATCTATGGCCCTGCTGCTACACATATAAACAAAAAATAGAACAAAAGTGTACCTGATTAGCATCAGGCTAGTGTACAAAAAGTACTAACCATATTCAATATCTACATCAGCTTTGTCAACCAAGAAAGTGAACCACTGAACCAGAAAAGTTTGAAAAGTAAACAGAAGTCAGTGAAGTTGGAATCAGGAAATCTGAGTCATTATAGCCCTATAAAGCTATATAAAGGAGCTCCATCTTTAGTACCCAAACACCAGCAAGAACTATTTCCATTATGTGGGAATAATTTTGCAATTTATCTTAAATGAATGCAGGTAAAATCTACTCAAACATGGTGACTGGTTTCATGAATTTAGGTCACAGAGAACAATTATTTCCATAGCAACAGTGTTATAAATGGAAGATGCTTTCTTGGACAATCAAAATTTGAAAAGTAAAACCCAAGAATAGTTTGTATAGTGACCTGAGATTAAAATAAGGTTGGGTTAGATTGAACAGGAACGTCTGGATAAACTAACAGACCTAAGATGTAGAGATCTGAAATCATTAAAAAAAGTTTGAGCCTGGCAGCCACCTGAATTGAGAATGGAATGGTGATGATGGTGGACACGTCGGTGGCTGGCTAGAGGGTAAAAAAAATGAATATGGAGACATTTTGAAGACAGTTGGGAAAGGAAATTCATTATTCTTTAGGAATTTCCTAATTCAACAATATTTATTAAATGCCTAAGATGTACAAAGCAATGGAGATATAAAAATAATTTTTAAAAAACCACACACATAGTTCCTGCCCTCAAGGAACTAAAATCCTACTGGTGAACATGTAACACAAGTAAATATGAGGCACTATTCCCATTTTAATCAGGTAGGAAAATTAGGTCAGAGAAGTCCATTTGTTTGCTCATCATGTGTAGTCAGTATCAGAAGTGGGATCTGAACCTAGGTGTTCCTGACTCTGAGTCCTGCATTAAATCCATCATATGTTACAATGATACTGGCATATCATCTATAAGTTTAATACTCTACATCATATGTATGGGGAGAGAAATAAGCAGACATAATGAAAATAAATTTTTTGATGAAACATAATTTCTTCCTAAATAAAGTATATCAGTGATCTAAAATCCATTAACTGAAGTTGTTTTAGCTTGAATTCTGGTACATGCTAAATAAAAGATAAACTTTTATTACATATAAACATATATATATATGCAGACATATACACACATGTATATATAGTTTCTGTTTTTAGTTTTCCCCAGAGATTGAATATATATTTAAATTAAGAATTACCTTCTCATTTCATTTAATGTCAGTCATTCTGAGTTTTGCAGATTTAATCCTCAGATATTAATATTTAATTAGTTAGAATAAACTCACTATTTAACAAAGAATAAAAACTTTATTTACCTTTTCCGACACATATCCAATAAGAACACATTGAGTCCAGTCTCTTTTTCTTGCATCAATTTAAGTATACTTTGCACACACAGGCAATTTGCAGATCTATATGGATTTGGAGCATCCACAGGAACCATAAAACTATTTCCATAGTTTTCATAGCCATGTCCCGCATAATATAATAAACCTTAGAGAACAAATAAAGCCACAGAAAAAATTTTAAATCTGAACATTCATGTTTTAATAAATGCAATTTATTCATCAGATGTTGACATTAACACAATTTAGGAAATAAAATGCATGAAAATGAATACTCATAAAGATATAAAAATGAACCATATAATGGAATGAATAATTTGCTTCATACCTAAAATCGAATTACTAAGGCAGCAAATGTCAACTAAACTTGAGTTTAAACATTTTTTTTAACAGTTTAAGTTCAAGCACTGCATTTGAAAAAGAGGAAATCTATGTATATTGCAACTGTAGAGAGGACTACAAAATAAAAATATATTATTCCTGCCATCTAACATTGTATAATCCAGTCTTGGGGACAAGAACATACATACACACAGTAGCATATGATGAAATGCCACCAGGAGAGAGATGAGTGCTCAGTAAATAACTGACCCTAAAACAAATGTTCCATACAAACAGGAGTAGTGAACTTCCTTTAACACACACAACGGAACACAACTGAGGTAGTCGGTCTGAAATAAACTGTCAAAATCTCTGTCTAAACTAGTTTATTTTTTAAAACTATTTTCATTTAAAAAAAGGTTTTTATTGATATTTTATACTTCTGACATCACCATATTTAGTGCAAGTACCTCTCTCGCCCTCCTCTCTCAGAGACCCATCCTAATATGACAATATTTTTAGAGGGGGAAAAAGAGTCTGCCCAACTGATGGATACATTGAAAAGGTCTGAAAACATACATAGTGCAAAACACTTGGGGACCTTCCACCTCCACAAAGGGGTTAGGTGGATCCTCTCATTGCTCTTCCTTTGAGTCTTGCTTTGATTTTTATAATTTTTAAAAATTCACTTTAGATATTTTGGTCTGTAGGAGTTCTTTCAATTTACATCATTGTAGCTATTGTGCATATTATTTTCTTGGCTCTGCTTCCTTTCCTCTGAATCAGTTCATATAGAATCTTTCCATGCTTCTCTTCTTAAAGTAATATTCCATTATATTCAGGTACCACAATTTGTTTAGCCATTCCCCAAGTGATGAGCATCTACTTTATTTCCAACTCTTAGATATCACAAAAAAAGTGTTGTATAAATGTTTTAGAGTATATGGGGACTTTCCCCCCCTCTTATCAATGGCTTCCCTGGAGTTAAGCTCAGTAAAAGAGTCTCTGTGCCAAAGGGTATGGACATTTTAGTTACTTTATCTGCATAACTCCAAATTGCTTTCCAAAGTGATTGTACCATTTCACAATTTCACTAATAATCTACTAGCGTGCCTATCTTTCTACAACCCCTCCAACGCTGTCACCATTTTAAAAATTACTTTTGCCAATTTGCAGGGTGTGAGGTGAAACCTCAGGTTTGTTTTGATTTGCATTCCTGTTATCATTAGTGATTTGGAGCATTTTTTCATGTAGTTGTAAATACTTTTCATTTCTTTTGACAATTTTATTCATATATTTTGAACATGTAATGACTACTAGTCATACATACATATATGTGTGTAGGTATGATACATACATATACTATGAAAATGGCTATTAGTCACATAAACATATGTATATTTATACACAGATACATATATGTATTTATATGTGTATATGTATATACACACACACACACACACATACACATGCAGAAACAGATAGTTTATACATCTTGGATACCAAATCCTTATAAGAGAAATCTGATATGAAGTTTTTCCCACTCTATCAACCACTAGATGAATTAATGTTGTCTCTGCAGAAGTTTTTCAGTTCCAAGTAATCAAGGTTATTTAATTCTTTTTATATAATTGTATTTACAGTGTAATACCACCAGCACAACTGGTAGATACAATTGCAGAATGAGAAAATTAAGGACAGAAAGCAAAAGGATAGAGTGTGATTACTTTAACACTTGTTTCTACTTTTAACAATTTTAATTTTTCCAACTATAATGGCATAAAGTATGCTATTAATATAAATGAGTTAGTTCTATTTTTAGATGTCTATAAAATACTGAAAAATTTGTTTACATTTATTAGTTTCCACAATTTTTTTTAGCATAAAGTGTTTCCAACTGTCTAAAAGACATCTTTATCTGAGTCTAATTCATTATTTATACCTCTAAATCTATTCTTCTTCCTGACTTTCCTATCTCTGTCAATAGCATCACCCATGCTTATAGCCCAAAGATATTTTTGATTCCTCTTTATCTCTAAAAGAGACTATAAGCACTATGAGGGCAAAAAACTTGTTTTATTTTAACTCTGGGGATCTAGCACAAAGCATAGTACATAATAATTAAGTGCTTAATAAAGACTTGTTGAACACAAAACAAAGATCAGTATTTTAGGAAGATGAATCAGAGTTTCACGTCTGGAAGGAACTTCAGAGGTCCTCAAGTTCAGCCCATATTTAAAAAAGAAGCCCCACAAGAACAAATGCTCACTGACTTGACACTTGACAAATAGTCATCCTGCCTTTGTTGGAAGACTTCCAATGAGGAGAAAAACACTGTTTTACCATGATTTCACTTTCTGAGAACTCTAAAGAAGCTCTTCTATAAGTAAGCAAGGTAGGGAGGGTTGGGGTAGATAATTCTGATGAGCTCATTAGAAAGTGACTTTGCTGGGACCCTTTGATAGCTCATACCCTTCCTTATGGTGTGGGGCGTGTCATGCGACACCTTAGTTGGATAACTCTCAATTAGGTCTCAGTAATTAAGGCTTTCTCAAATTGAATTATTTCGTTAGCAAGGGAAAGAAATAAGCATGTATTAAGTGCCTACTATTTGCCAGGTACTGTGCCAAGTACTTTACTAATATGATCTCATTTATTAGTGCTATTAGTATTCTCATTTTACAGGTAAAGAAATTGAGGCATACAGTGTTACATGACATGCCTAGGGTAATATATAGTAAAGCGTCTGAGGCCATATTTGCACTCTGGTCTTCCTTAATCCAGGCCCTGTGCTCTGTCCACTGTACTACCTACTTCCAGGTTGACTGCTTATGGGCCACTGAGAGATCCTTTATGCATTTTCTACATCTGTTCATGGGTTCCTTAGGAGTTTCTTGTAACTTCTGCATTTTCTATGTGAAATAAAGGCTGTCCTATATCCAGTAATACATGACCTTGAATAGGAGCTGGGGACTCTTATTACCCAAAGTTATGCAAATGTAGACATGAATTATACATATAAAATATATTCCGAGATGTTTGACTGTAAAGTCTGAGTGGCAAAAAATATGGTAACAAGCTAAAGAGCCACTGATCTCTTGCTTTTTAGGACTGGCCCTGGTCCATGACATGCCGGAGTTGGGGGTCCTAAGACATAGGTTATAATTTCACAAAGCCTCAATTTCCCTCTTAGCAACTCTTCCCATTGTTCCTAACTCTGACCTCTGGGATCAAAAATAAGTCTATCCCTCCCACGTGACAGCCTTTTGAGTACTTGAAGAGAGATATCATATCCCCCTTGTTAGCCTTCTCTTCACTCTTTTCCTTCAACTGATCTTCCAACTGCATCCATTAGAGCCCCCAAACTGTTTTTGTTTCCTTGCTCCAGATGCTTTTCAGTTTATCAATATCCTTCCTAAAATGTGGCACTCCAAATACCTGAAGTGTGCTCTGACCTGTGGCAGGAGGGGGTATTTTAGGAGGCTACTCCTATATTTATGGACTTCAGGCATTAAGTGGTAAGGTATAAACCTTAACTGGATTTTCCTTTTCTACCATTATAGAGACCCACTCTTTTCCTATTGCCTTGAAGCACAAGATTATTAAAGTAGTTTAAAAACATTTTAGAGCTGTCCTAAAATATTTATGGAAATAAAAACAACTATCCAAACAAATTTCATATTTTAATGTATTTTTGTAATGCATTTATAATGATTTCTGTAATGAAATTAGTCTATACTTTATATAATTATGGGTAAGGAAAATAAAAATGGTTCAAAGTAAAGGGAAGCAAGTTTTAATTAAAGTACATCAATCACAACCTTATCCCTCTGAATTCTTTTTTCTTAACATACTATGGCCACAATCCAGTGAATTTTTATTTTGGAAACTGATTTCATCAGGCTATGTAATAATTATCTACCAATTGTGCTCTTAAGTCGGCATTTAAATAAGTAGATAGTTTGCAAAATAGATTTTGATAGTTTATTTTGGACTGATGTGCCACTGGATGAGTTTGGGGAATCTGATTTCACTGCCAGGGTTCCTGTGCAACAACTGTTTGTGCTCACTGTTTTATGCTTCTATTTTAGAGATGGTGAGGTCAGTTAGATTCAAGGAGTCAAAGATAAGAGTTGGGAAGCACGGCCACTGAAACAGAGCCAAGTGCTGGTGCCAGCTGTTTATTAAATAAAGACCTGGGTTCAAGACCTAGCTGTGAAACATACTGGCTGGATGACCCTGGGAAAGTTATCTAATTTTTCAGTGGTCTACCTGGTGAAATGTATTAGCAGAGAAAGAAAGTTCCCTAGATCAATGAAGCCACTAGTCCAGGTCCTGTCCCTATATATTCATCACCTCTAATAGTCTACTACATGTGTAGAATAAAATATTCTGGTTCACATGTAAACATCTGAGATGTATAAAAACATGAATTTTATAGAAAACTGAAACTTCAAATTATAGTCAATTTTTTCAAACTAGTTCCTATTAGCTATAAAGTTTGCCAATTCTTCCTTCAGAACGTCTCATGAAAGGGACAGACATTCTTTCCATTCCTAACTAAATTACCTGCAGTAGACAACCTCTACATTATCCACCTGGATCTAACAATCATAGACTTAAGTTTACGAAAGAAGAGCTGAAGTCCACAGAGATTAAATGATTTGTTCAAGAAGTGCAGAGTTAAGATTTGACCAGAAGCCCATTGTAATGGCCTCTATGACTCCAATTTCTACTACCAATAATCCATTCTGTCTGATTAATATTCACAATTTGAATTTCATAACAACTATTATTTTCATTTTACAGTTGAGGAAATGGAAACTTGTGCCGTTGGTCAACACACAAGGATCAGAGAATAAAGGTGATCTTTAGAGCTTACAGAGTGAAAAGCCTAAAAGTGGATGGCTTTGATAGATGAATTTGGGCTTCATATCGGGTACTCTGTTCAGTAAAGAAGTATCAACTACATCATACTCTCTGTCACATTATTAGCACAGCAATTATAAAAGACTCAAAATTCAGAAATATCTAATAAATGATGACACAAAGATCTATAGAACTTTAAAAAATCTGTATAGGAAAATTTAAAATAGTGTATATAGTTTGTACAAAAGTTTTAACAAAGTATAGACCGGAGTTATAGCTATCTAAGATAACTCTCCAAATTTACTGGTTTTAGTTTCTCTTTAAGTATGGCATATGCAATTTAACTAACTACTCCATTTATGAGGGGTAGCTGGTCAAAAGATTCATCTCTCCAAATGATTTTGTGTTTGGTGTGGAAATTTACTCTAGGAAATTGAATATTAAAGGCATGCTAATTCTTTGGTGCTCATTTCCAAAGAAATATTTTGTCATAGCAAATCAAACTGCAATACACCATAATTAAAATGGACTTTAAAATACTTTCTGCAGAGACAGCAGGAACAAGCAGATGAACTGGCAAATGGCTACTAATAACATGATTGTTGAAAAGGATCTATTTTTCTTTACAAAGCATTCACTGAAACTGGAAAACTTTCCACTGGGGGTAAAACCACACTGAACATCTTGAGTAAACATATATAGCCCTGCTTTTACTGGGTATTCCATAAACACTGTTGACTGCCATAAATAAGATTTTTGATAGTGATAGGACTCATAGAAAGATGTTAAAAAGCTTTTCAAACTGATTAAATGAGGGGTAGCTAGGTGGTGCAGTGAAAATAGTGCCGGCCTTGGGAGTCAGGAGTATCTGAGTTCAATTTCAGCCTCAGACACTTCACCCACTTACTAGCTGTGTGACCTTGGGCAAGTCACTCAACCCCCAATTGCCCTGCCCTCCCTTCTCCAAAAAAAGCAAAAAAAAAAAAAAAAAAGCGAGAGATTACTGGTCAATACCACACACCTATTAAGTGTTTAACATACATTAAGGAAACAGAAAGCTCCATTTGAAATGTTCTCACTTGATTTTTACATCCTAAAACAAAGGACTCTATGGCAACTTTTCTATTAGCCCTGGAACCTACCCAAGATTTTCAACACACTTTAAAAAAAAATTTTATTATAGTTTGCATCATTCATTTCCATAAGATTTTGAGTTACATATTTTCTCCCCATCTTTCCCCCACCCACCGCTCCCAAACAGCCATCCCAGTGTGTCTCCCCTCCCCCAGTCTATTCTCTCCTATGTCACTT
>JAQQSV010003233.1:0-16689 GCA_028646515.1 Pseudochirops corinnae | reverse complement strand
AACTTCATTGCAATATAGTCAGTAAAAGATGTCTAATATTTATACTTCCCTACATATATATCTATATATATGCATATATATGTATATGTGTATATATGTATATAAGCTACATATACATGTGTATGATATACATGTATTACATATACATGTACATATGCCTATATCTACATATAACACACACATATACATATCATATATAATTGACACTGAGGCAGTGCCTATGTCAAGTTTAACCATATTTTCCCTGTTTATCTTTTAGTTACCATTTTTTTTTCTGAGATCATGATTGCTAACCCTGTAATCCCACCATGATTAAAAAAGACACTCTGGAGTGTGTTCCAGCTCTTTGTGAATCTGTATTGTTAACATGTGCTTTTGCTGTAAACAACATATTGTTGGACTCTACTTCCTAATCCATCTTGCTATACTCTTCCATTTTATTGGTGAGTCCTTACCATTTCTATTTAGAGTTCTGATGATTAATTACATATTTTCATGTATTCTATCCTCTTGTACTTTTTTCTTTTCGTTGCCCCAACTATCTCTTTACAAAAAAAAAAGTTAGCAAAAGGGAATTGAAGCAATTCCCTTTTGCTCCTCTGTCCTTTGTCTCTTCCCTGAGTCCAAACTGCCATTCAAAGGTTCTTATCCTTTCTTTACTTTTAATCCTTTCTTCATGGTGTAATGGGACTCTGAAGATCTTCACTGCTCCTTGGCCCTTAATAGGCTTAAGTGAAGCTGAGAACCTTCCCTGATTTGAAAATATACTCTGCCCCCTAATAGGCTGAATGTGGTCACATGGAGCCTGTGGTGGGAGGCATGTTTTTAGGAATGCCCACACCTTGTTACTTTGTGATTGGGCAGTGGGTCAAGAGGGTTGTGACATTCTCTGACCCAGGAGAAGGCTATTTATACCCTGATGTGAGGTTTTCCTTTGGGGCTCACTTTGGGAAGAGTTGTGTGATTTGGCTAGATGAGACTCTGGGCAGCTGCTGAGCCCCCTCTCCCCCTGGCTTTGAAAACCCAGATGTTGGTGCTTCCCTCTCTGGTAACTAACTAGGTATAGATGTAATGGTCAGACAGCTGGAAGCTCTGTCTGCTGAATTGTGTTATTTTCTGTTGTAACTTCTGTTTGTATTCTCAGAAGTTCAGGGTGATGACTTTTTCCCCTGAAATAGGTAAATGATATATGTTGATTAAAGTAAGATTGTTAACTCATTTTGAGTTGCTTTAGAAAAGCAGATCTAAGAACCTGTGCTAGCAGCCATCCTGGGTATGCTAGGGTGCTTGCTGTTACAAAAGCTGTGTGGAGGCTGAGTGAAGAGAAGAGGATCTTTGCCTGAGGTAACCCGTTTTGTTTTGAAGGCTTGAGAATGTTGGTGTTTACTACATCAACTATGTTTGCAAACTCCATGGCTACTGTGATGGCTGTCACTTTCTGGTTTGGGGACTCTGGTTTCTGGTATTTGAATAAATGTTCTAGCTATGTCCCCCATGTAGACAGCCTGTTATATTTTGTGATTAATAACCATATCAGCATATTTATAGTTACCATAGGCATTGTGAACACTGCATTGTTGATACACATGGTTCACCCTCCAAAGTTGGAACTCACTCTACTTATGGCTAATTTCTCTTCAATTCTTCCCTCTCTCTTAAACTCTTCTCTCCCCTCTCATTATCCTTTTCTGTTTTCCTATTGAGTTTACATACGTTGTATGATGAACCCTCCTTTTACTGGTTTAGATGAAAGTGAAGTTCATGTAATACATTCTTCACAGACTCCCTTCTTCATGTTTGTATATGCTTCTTCTCATGTCCCCTGATTATATGAGATAATGTTCTACCTCCATCTTTATCCTTTCTATTCTAGGGTTTTATTTCCCTCCCCCTTTTTCCCCTCAAGACCATCAAAATAGAATAAAGTCACACCTAGGCCTTCTGTTTGTCTTGTTTAACTCTCTCTATGGCCCTTGAAGGCATTAGGATTCTGAAGAGATATATGTATCTTCCCCTTTATTAGAATGCAAATATATTACCATCCCATAACTCCTCCTAATTACTCTAATTGATTGATCTTTCTAAGTTTTTTTTTACTCTTATGTTTATATTTCAAGCTTTGACTCAGCTCTAGTCTTTTCATCAAGAACTCTTGGAAGTCTTCTAATTCATGAAGAGTACACTTTCCCCTTTATAGAATCATACCCTGTTTTGCAGGGTAAATTATTTATATTGTAAGTCTTTATACTTTGCCTTTTGGAATATTATTTTTCAAGATCTATTATACTTTACAGTGATAGTTGATAAGCCTTAAAGTCTGACACATAAGTCTGACACTTAAACTCTTTTGTTCTTACTATCTGCCATATTTTTTCCTTTGATCTGGAATCTCTGGATTTTGGATATTACATTTCTGATCCTTTTTATCTTGGAGATTCCTTTAGAAGGCAGTTAGTGAATTCTTTCTATTTTTGCTTTGTCCTCTGGGTTTAATAGGTCTGGGCAGGTTTCACTTATGATTTCTTTAAACAGGGCATTCGTGTTCTAGGTCTTGTTCATTTTTGTTGAGGGCTGATGGTGATTCATTAATTATCTTTCTTTGATTTATTTTCCCTAAATCTGCTGTTTTTGATAGTAAATAGCCTACATTTTTCTATATATTTTCCATCTTTTTATTTGCTCTAGTATTTCTCATGGAATCATTTACTTCTGTTGGATATATTCTAATTTTCAGAGAGTCTGTTAATAGGGTAAGGTTCCTATATTAAGCTTTCTTTCTCCTTTTAATTATTTGATCCAGTACTCTTCATTTTTTTTTTTAATCTCATTTCATTTCTGTCATGAATTCTTGTAGTCCTTGGGGCCAGACTAATTTTTTTCTTCTGAGGTTTTGTTTGCAGTTGTAGAATTATTCTCTTTTTCTGGGTTGTATCCTTGGAGCCATAAAATGTCTTTATTGTTCTTGCCTTCTTCCATTTACTAATATTTCCATCTCTACTTCCTGAATTGGCAATTTGTATTACAGCTAGACTCTGAATTCACTCATACTATAACATGAGACTATAGGTACATGTTAGGTCTTGGTCCATACCATTGGGCTCTTTCATCTGTCTTTCACTTCTTCTGGTGTATCTGGGTTCAGAATGTAGGCATTTCAGGTTCTCTTACCCAGGTGCAGGCTCTGCATATTACAAGGCTCTGAGGGCCTCTACGGGTCTGTATGTTTCAAACTTTCAGAGCCCCTGTGGTATCCCAGTCTGATCACTGCAATTCAGATCTCAACTTTATGAATTCCCATTACCACATCTGGGGTCAGAAGGTTGCCCCAGAGCTTCCTTAAGAGCGCATTCCAGTCCTTCTGCCCTTGGTTGGGTACATGGAACTCCAAGTTTCAGGAGTCTTGGGAGCATCTCTGTTCCACTGGCAGGCTTCCAAGATTTGTACTTAACCAGTCTTTTCTAACAAGATCACTTCCGGAGTGCCCAGAGGCTTCTGACTATTTGTGTAGCCCTCAGTTGAAGGCTAGCACTTGTTATAGTTTTTCTTTATATTTCTTATCATTAATAATTCTAGTGCTCCTTTTCCATCTTTGTGGGAATACTTGTGTGAGCTAGGCTGTTCTGTTCCCATTCACTCCACTATCTTAATCAGAATTCCTAGATTTTTTTTTTTTTTTTTTTTTGCTTTTTGGAGGGGGGAAGGTAGGATATTTGGAGTTAAGTGACTTACCCAAAGTCACATGGCTAGTTTTGTGTTAAGTGTCTGAGGCTGGATTTGAACTCGGGTACTCCTGACTCCAGGGCTGGTGTTCTTTCACTGCACCACCTTAGCTTCCTCTGTACATCTTCTTAATATGTAATATTAACCCACTTCCCATTATACCTATTCTGTTTCCTTTGAGAGGCATCTTTTTGATACTCTATTTCATATAAGATGCTTATCTTACAAAATCTCAGTCATACCTTCTGAGGCCAAATATGCTTTCTTCCATTGGAGTTTCTAGCTTACTTATTACACATATTTGAGACATTTGTGTATAGACATCTCAGAACAAAGAATTTATTGCTGACTCTTTTCTTGTATTTTTATTACTTTGAATTAACAGTCTTCTACTAAAAGTCTTCTTCCTAAGATATAGCTATTTTTATGGTATATATTTAATGGATACTTCCCTCCTCTCTTTTTAAATTCAAAGTTCTTTTTATTAGGTTTGTAAGACTCCAAGCAAACGTATTTTCATCAATACAAGTTAGGTGCACTCCATCCCTGACCAAGAGTTAATTTTTCCTCTACATTTTCACCTCACAGAAAATTCACCCACAGGAACACATAACACAATTAGCCCCTATCAGCTCTACTCTGTAAAGGAAGTGAAGCTGGGGTTACAATTCAGTCAAAGCTTCAGCATTCTGGTGAGTTCTTTTTTCTCATAGTGTCCCTAACACTCAAAGTATTACCCTGTGTCTTAGGTTTCCCCAAGAAGGTAAACATGCTCTGGAAACAGCCGAACAAAGCAAAGGGCCGGTGTTCTTTCACTGCACCACCTTAGCTGCCCCTGTACATCTTCTTAATCAGACCTTCTCTGGCTGCTGTTTAGAGATATCTTACCAGTGAATTAGGACTTGTGGTCATGAAAATTTCTCCAAAAGATTTCTGTAGGGAAAACCAAAATGGAGATCCTGGACAAAAATAGTTTGAATGGGTCTCTGAAGCACATAGAGTAACTTGAAGTTTTGGATGATTTGGGGTTGATAGGAATGTCCTCTGGTAAAAAATCATCATCATCACCATCATCCCCATCATCAAGTTAAGCATACCCTCCAAAAGGCAAGAACTTATTCTAAAGTCATCTGGAAAATATCCCTTCTCATGAACCTGGAGTCCATAAGGATCCTAGACAAGCTACTCATACTCATGTCATGAAAGATAGGACAAGCTGCCCTGTTGGCTTCACTAGGCAGTTAGATAGCACAGTGCATGGCTTTTTGGACCTGGAGTCACAAAGATCTGAATTCAAACCTGCCTCAGACACTTACAGTGCCATCCTAGGCAAATCACCTAATTCAGTCTCAGCTTCAAGTTCCTTTTCTGTAAAATGGGCTAATAATAGTACATATTTCATCATTTAAAAAACCAAAGATCTAATGACAGAACATTAAAGAGCAAAGTGCTTTTCAAACCTGTATAAACCTATATAAATCCTAGTTATTGATTACACAGATGAGACCTGAACATGTGGCACTTGGTGTTTGTTGCAAATCAATCTATCAGTTGCTAAACAAACCCCCCCAAGATATAATCTACAGTCCAGGTAGGACCCTACTCCAAGACTTTGGGCTCCGATGCACAAGGTCCAATTCTGAAAGACAAAGGTGAGTTCTGAAGTATGACAGTGAGAAAGAGCCATGTTGGATCTTATAGTTCACTTTTAAAGCCCACTGGGAGTGGGTCATTTATCAAGAGAAAGTTCTAATCTCTGAAACCCAATCAGTACAACACCATTGACTATGCTCGCATGCTGTGAGAAGGTTCCTTCAGTTTCCTTCAAATAGCTACCCATACCCTATAGCAGCAGGTTGATTGGAAACTCCTCAAATTAATTGGTGATTCCCTTACACAGAGCAGGCTTCCCTCTTGTCTTAATTAACAAGTGCTTAGCTGGTTCAAATGCCTCTGCTGAGCAATTTTCAACTTCCTGTAATGGCCAACTGCCCCACAGATCTACAGTCTGTTCTAGTTTGGAAAGAGCTACCAGGCCCTCCTCTTTGCTTGCCTTCAGAAACCCAGAGTCACTTCCACCCCACTACAAAGATTCAAAAGAGTGGAGCATTAATGTCACACACATAATGAAGGTATCAGAGTGTCTTTAAATGATACTTTTATTAGTTGCAGTGTTACACAACCCAACATTTTGAAATTCAGAAATGACAAAAATAGGTTAACTATATTTTTACTTTGTAATTCAGGATTTAAGTTTAACATATGTCATTGGTTTTCTAATTTTAAAAGAAATTGGTAACTCTGATGAAGCAAAAACACTAATTTCAAAGCAGGTGACCTATACTGACATCATGTTTCTTCTTCAGGGCCAAATAAATCCTCCAGGAGTGGCAAGTATCTGATGCATTTCACTGGAAGAGGAGGAGCCACATAATTCCAGGAATCTTCATTCTGGCACAGGAGAAATTACAGAACATACTTAGAACTGGCAGCTTGAGTTATCCAAAGTTTATATGAAAGCTATTCAGGAAACAAAGAGACATAAAACCAGATCCTGCTACATTGTATGACAACTAATATCCTTATGAGCCTAATTTCTTCATTTGTTCATCATTTATAAAAGAAAAATATGGACAGGCAGTCATAAGAGTACTGTGATTATTGCTTCTCCATTAAGTATATTATAAAAAAGATTGGACCAAGAAGTAGTCATGAGATCTGGAGTCTAGCCCATCACTCTGTCATTATCTCTTTTTCTTAATCTTTGGTAGAGCACTTTCTATATGGTCAAGAAAATCAAATATATTTTTTGAGAAAATTTTAAAAATAGGCTATGATATTTTGCTTGTCTATAGTTAGCTAATTATTTGTCTTAGGCTATCTTGACTGAATGCCTATGAGAAAAGGGCAATATTTTAGGTGTCTCTAAGTGTTTCATTGTACCACAAGAACTGACCACCTTGGATTTAGAGTTCTACTAGTCCTTTCCCTCACCCCAAGTCTCTTCCCTCTGAGACTCCCATTTCTTCTGTATATGTCTTGTACATACATAGTTGCTGGCACTTTGTTTCTATCATTAGGATATGAACTCTTCTATGATTTTGTTTTAGTATCCCTAGCAGTGGTTATGAGCTGTTCAACTCTACACTAAAGTCTTGTAGTCAAATACGTTCTCTTATAAATTTTAGAACAGTTCATACCATTAAATTATATCTTTAAGCATTTATCTTCTTGATATTGATGAAATACTACTGACATAGATGTCCAGAAATTGTAGCAAGAAAGCTTGGTGTTGTCAAAAGAGCATGGATTAGGAATGAGAAGATCTACCTCTAGATCTCCACGATCATCAAGGTAGATGCATCTGATGGGATTCTCAGGGGTCATCCAGGCCAATTCCCCAGTCTAACAGATGAAGAAATCCAAGGTACAGAAAAGTGATTGACTTGCCTAAGTTCCCATGGGTACCAAGCCCTTATTAGCTATGTGACCTTAGGGAATGTCATAGTATCTCAGAGTTATTTCAATTTCATTTTCTTTACAAATAATAATACTTAAGAGTAACTACTTCATAGAGTTGTTGTGAACAGTGTTTTGTGGGTGGCAAAATTATACAGGATGTTTCCAAAATCTTAGTGCAGTTTTAACATCCTTCATACCGACACATATTTGCGTGTGTATAGGCATGTACATGTCTATTGTGTATAAATATGTGTGCATTTACATTTATACACAAAGCCAGTCGACAAACACTTATTAGATGCCATACATACATATGTACGTGTGTGACTGTTTGTGTACACTGGCATATAAATACACTTATATGTATACTATGTATATATGTGCATACATAATACACATAAATATGTGTATATGTGTGGTTGTTACTGTTCAATTGTTTTCAGTCATGTCCAACTCTTTGTGACCCTATTTGGGGTTCTCTTGGTAAAGATATTAGAATAGTTTGCTGTTTCCTTCTCCAGCTTATTGTACAGATGAGGAACCTGAGGCAAACAGGGTTAAGTGACTAGCCCAGGGTCACACAGTTAGTAAGTGTCTGAAGCCAGATTTGAACTCAGGAAAAGTTTTCCTGACTCCAGGCCCAGAATTCTATTCACTGTATCACCTAGCTGCCCCTATGTGTATGTATATATTCACACATATATTAGGAATGCTGCCTCTCTTGCATATATATATATATATATATATATATATACATATATATGTGTGTGTATGTGTGTGAGAGTACTTATATATATACATACCTATATACGTATTTTATACATATATGTATATCTATATCTATATGTAAACAATTTTCCCAAATTCTCTTATGATGATCAAAAATCTTTCCCATAATTTACATGGTAGAAATAAGAAGGACTCATGAATGAAATTCTAACAGTAAAAGAGACGTAATATAAACTGTGTTACAGTAATGATAGACTTGAGATTTGTCCAGACGAGAGTAAAAGAGATCCGCAATGAATGGCATTTGGCTAAATAGAACTATTTAGTTGTGTATATAATAATTACTGAAATGAAAAGTTAAAGATATTCTACTAAAATTCTGCCCATATCTTTTTAGATTCAATAGCAAGCAAGATTTCCTACACATAGCCTTTCCCACTTACCTGATCCATTCACAATTCTCTTAATTATGCTCATAGATGGTGATGGCAATGCTAATTATTATTTTATTATGCTTCTTATAATTTCTAAATTGTTTTCTCGGTGCTTTTCTGTACAATTTAATACCTGACTCTTTGAGGCCAGGGACCTCAAAGAAATTCCAGCCTTTTAAGAGCAGAGACTCCCAAAGGAAGATGGGGAAGGAGATGTTTCTGCAGAAGCTCTCAATGAAGTCTGGGGACCTCAGACATGGGAAGTTTGTTAAGGGCACAGAATTATGCCACTTTTTTGACAGTGCCTGGAAGAGACTAGGTACTTAACAGATACTCTTAGTATCTTAATGATATAAAGATATTGTTTTACCAGGAAGATTATGCTAGCAATCAGCTAAAATGAATGGAACGTGGCTTCTGAGGGCAAAAAGGCATGCCAGAAAGAGGACTACATGGGGGGGGGGGGGGCAGGAAGATAAATGCTTCATAGTTTATTCCACAGCTAACTTTTTCCAAAGGAAGATTACAGTTTGAAAGTACAATTTGAAAGTGAAAATGCCCTGGTGTGATGTACACAATCATTCTCCAATTTATTTTTTTGGCGAATCCAAAATTTTCCTATACTGCACTGGGTTTTTCACTCGAAGTAGGGTGTCTCTATAACCTTGTACAATCAAAGCGTTTTCTGCATTTAATGTCCTCTGGACTTCATTTTCTCCTTTGAAAGCAAAAAAAAAAAAAAAAAGCACGTGATTTGCTAAACAATGCACATTCATATAGGGAGAAAATGCACACTGGCAAACACAGTAAGGGTTAATGAAGAGAAAACTTGTTAACTTCCATCATAATTAAGGAAGAGTTTTGCTTGTAGTTTTTGGGGAAAAAAAATCTCACTCTGACAAGCAATGTGCATCTTTAAAAATCTAAAAGTCTATGTGATTGTGTCTTTATGGGTTAATAAGAATGAACAAACAAACAAAAAAAGAATTCTTCATAATCACCTATGGGTTTAGAAGATGTGATCCTGAATACAGTACCGTAGGAGGAAAAAATATGCCATTCCCCAGTACTTCACATGACAAGGTTCTAAGATCAGAGACCTAATGTTGGAAGGGAACAAAGAAGTCATTTATACCCATCCTCATTGTACAAATGAGGACTCTGAAGGAGAGAGAAGGTAAGAAATGGTAAGAAGGCCACGCAGGTAGCAAATGGTCAAGCTGGGACCTGAATACCAGTTCTGGGTGGAAGAACATGCAATCCTGTGTTCTTCCTCCTATTCTATGGAGCCTCTGAGGGTTTCCCAGTCTCAGTTTTGTGAGGGCTTCCAACTATTTCAGAGTTCTTACTAAATTTTCAAAACAAAATTAAAATCCCCTTTGCTTTAATTTAGTAGGTATTACAAGGCACAAAAACCTTTCTGAAGGGAAGAACAGCTAGGAGATGTGTGATAAGATCACAGCAGAATAGTGAGTGTCACCTATATAAAAATGGGGAAATGAGCACCAGGGAGTTACCAACAAACTGCTCAAGCTAGTTATGAGGGAAGCCCCTCAAGAAGTCAAATAAGTTGATTGTTAAAGTAACTGTAGATGAGTGGTGAAAAAAAGCAGATGCTGATCTGAAAAACTGTGGACCCATAACTCTTGAAACAGGAAGCAGACAATGAGGCTGCATGGAAACACATTCACGAGGAGCAGCTGAATGAGACTAGCAAAGCTATGTGTGAGCTAAGAGGCTATGGATTTATCTGCTCTGACATTTTTAAAAGACAACTTAATTGGATTATATCTAATTCTATTTTAAAATTTTTTCCACTGTAGCACAAGCAGCCAGATATGAGAGAGGAAAAAAAACAAAATAACACAGGCCAATTAAGTGCCTAATTGAAAAAAAAAAGGAGTTGATCTTTATTTATCTCCAAGGGTGATAGACATGTTACTTGATTCCTCCCTGTTACTACCCACACAACAACTTAATTAAGCAAGCTTTTTTTTTTCAACAGTGAGGCACTGTGCTAGGTACTGGAGATGCCAAGGTGCCTAGCTGTCTCTAAGCTAACAATCCAATGGAACTGAAGATGAGACGCAAACACAAATGTCCTGGACACAGGGGAGAATGTGATGAATGTAACGGGGAGGCTTAGGGCTAAAAAAAGGCGGAGGGAGAGATGAGACATCTGAAGAGGGAAAGCTCATTTAACTGGAAGGATTGAAGGAAGGCCTCAAGGAAAGGATGACCTTAGCGCCACTGTAAGGCATAGTTACCATGGGATAGTAAGCATTCCCTACATGATGACTATGCTTTTGCTTTCGTGGCAAATATGACAATTCAGCTCACTTCAGCTGAGCAGATGTTACTGAGGTCCTATTATTATATACAGGGAGAGAAACACAGGGCAAACGAAACACATTACTTGACTGTACCTTATAATTGAATGGGAGATTAACTCATAAGAAGGCAGGTAGAAAACTGAGGAAACAATCCCAAGGCACATCACGATGAATGTGTTAAGTTTAAAGAAAATCAGTTTTGTTTTGAAAATGATATTGCCCTTTGCACTCTCTAACTTTTCATTCCACCCCCCATTCTCTCCTGCTCTGCTATTTCCATGGCTTTGTTCACTCTGTCACTTCTTGCTTGGAATGAATGCATCTCTCCACTGAAAACACTCCTTTTGTTTTGAAGCTGTACTTTCTTCCATTGAGGTGCTACTTCCTTTATGAAGGTTTTTCTAACTCTTTCCACCAAGTCATGAAAAAACTAATTAATATATCTGAGTTGTAAGTTAATTGAGGTCAGAGTCTACGTTGAATCTCTCTTTGTATACACAGTGCCTGGCATTGTAAGTACTTGATAATAATAGTCACTGACTTCACGTAGGTTATGTAGTTTTCCCAAGGTCACACAGATATTAAAATGGAAGAGTTAAGATCTGAACTCAGTTTGTTTGACTTCAAACATGGCACTTTCCACTAAATCATACCGCCTCTCAGTCTCCCAGCAGAGGCCTCGGAAAACACAATTGACATCTCTACCTCCTCTCTTAAGAATCCCAGTGAGGGGGAGGTTTTGGCTGATGCACCAGGAACTTCGAATAGGTTCTGATACAAGGAGAATCTCAGTATTAACCCCAGTCCTGGAACAAGTTGCCTACAGAAAGAATGATAACCTCTTCACAACTTTACTGCAGATGACTTTGACCCACAATTGGGAGCTATGACTATGACTATGTTATGCAATGGTCCCAATATTCCTGGTGCTACTCTTCATTATCATTGCTTTATATTGAGAAATCCACAATGAATTGTAAAGATATAACACACATCATCCTTTTCTGGGATTCAGGTCTTCCAAAGGGAGGAGGCAAAGTATAGGATGTTTGGTTTTTGACTCCTTCCATATTTGATCAACTTTGTACTATTATAGTACTTTGAGGGGCTGTTACAATATTTGCTGTCTTTCTGTTTGTTTTTAACTTGTCCTAAGCTCCTCCTCCAGTGATGCCAACACAAGCCTTTTCATGTCTCTGGGGCTAGAGGTGTCTAGTAATAGCTCTAAGGCCATTTAAGAGATGAGGAGGATGTGCCTTCCAGGCATTCGAGATAGCCTACATAAGTGCATAGATGCTGGATACACAATGTCTGGGAATAGTTAGAAGTCTTGTTTAGGTGAAATATGAAAAGAAGAAAAGTAAAACAGATAGAATGGTAGGCTAGAGTTGGGAAATGTAGGGACTTAAGTGCCAAACAAAGGAGTTTGCAACTGATCTTGTTATGAGAGAGAATCATTTAAGTTTTTGGATGAGGGGAATGATGTTGTCATAAATGTAATAGGAGTTTTTATCTCAGTTCTCAAATTCCACCATATATACCTAGGTCCTACTTAGTGTGAACAATAAATCTCTGAGGTGGTTGTAGATATTCAAATTCACACTATTCAAAGTTATAATTACATAAAATATTGTAATTGGTTCTAGCGCAATGGAAACATATGTTGCAAATTTAAATAACGTGACTACTTCCATGGATTCATTATTCTTACCAATTGTGGCCTAACAGTATATAAAAATAACATCAGAAATGTGTCAATTAATTTAAAGGAAACATGGCATAGTGAAAAAAATAATATTTGGGGTCAAAGAATTGGTGTTTGAACATAGGCTATCCTAAGTACTATGTAACTTGAGGCACTTTTCCCCCTAGGTTTTATTTTCTTTATCTTTAAAATGAAGAAATTGGACATTACTTTATTAGGTCCCTTCTTGCTCTAGATCAGGAGTGGGGAACCTGTATGTGGCCTTCTAGGTCCCTGGGTACAGCCTTTCGACTGAATCCAAGCTGGTCTTGAGGCTGTAGGTTCCTGACTCTGCTCTTAGATTCAATTTCACATAATCCTACTAAGATAAATTGTGTGTGTGTGTGTGTGTGTGTGTGTGTGTGTGTACATATATAAACACTGTCAGATGCTAGGAGACTCAAAGACAAAAGCTAAGTAGTAACTGCCCTCAAGGAGTATAAAAGGAGAGGGCTGAGGAATACAACATCTACCTAAATAAACAATGCAATTCAATTTAAGAAATATTGGGAAGTGCCTACTATGTGGTAGGCACTGGCAATACAAGAAAAAAAATTTAAATAGCCTCTACCCTGAAGGAACTTACATTCTGCCAGAAGAACACAACACATAACCAAGTAAGTAAACACAAAATTATAACAAAAGAATGTCAAGGGGTAAATAAGTTGCCAATAACTGGAAGGATTGGGGCAGGGATCAGAAAAGGCCTTGTGCAGGTGGCATCAGATCTGAGATTTCACGGAAGCTAGAGATTCTCTGAGGAAGAAGAGAAGTACTTTCCATACATGCAGGAGCACTGGTATTGGGAGAAAAGTAAGGAGAAACCTAACAGGCCAAAGTGACTGGAATAGAAATCAAGTGGAGCAGGGTCATTTGAAATAAGACTACAAAGTAGAAGCTGGATTGTGGAGGGCTTTAACTGCTTAAACAGAGGAGGTTATATTTAACCCTAGAGGCAATAGGAAGCCACTGAAGGTTTATGAGCAGGGAATAACATGGTGAGATCTGTGTTTTAGGAATATCAATTTAGCAGCTGTGTGGATGATAGTGAATGGAAAAACTGGAGGCAGAGAGACGAATTAATGAGTTTATTTTGATAATCAAGGAAAGAGGTGTTGGAGCCTAAACTAGGTAGAGGTTATGTGAGTGCAGTTAGAAGGGCACAGATGAAAGATAAATAAAGGTAGGATGGACAAGATGTGGTTATTGATTGGATTGAATGGATGTCGGGGAAGATGAGGTAGGGGAGTCAAGAATAACTCCAAGAAATAAGATATACAGGCAATGGGGTATAGAAGTCTACGATGCCCTACAAGAAAAGAGAAGGGAAGGGGATAATTTATGAGAAAGGGGGGGGGAGGTGATAGAAAGAAGGGTAGATCCGGGAAGGGGTAATCAGAATGCATTGGGGTGGGGAGAGGAGAGATATAGGGAGAAAATTTGGAACTGAAAATCCTGTGGAAGTGAATGTTGAAAACTAAAAATAAATTAATATGAATAATAATAATAGACTTAACTAAAAAATAATAACTCTAAGGTTGTGAATCTGGGGGACTTAAAGTATGATGGGTACTATCAATAGGAATCAAGAAGCCATTCTGGAAGAGTCATAGGTCTGGGGAGGTGGGAAGCAGAGGTCTGTTTTGGAAACATCAAGCTTGAGATTCTTATAGGACATGCAAATAGAGATAAGCAGCAAGCATTTATAAATACAGAAGGGGAGACTAGGGCTGGATGCATAGATTTTAGAGTTCCTCTGAATAACAATGTTAAATGAACCATGGGAGCTGATAAGATTACTAAGGAAGAAATTGACATGAAAGTAGAGAAGAGGGTCTATAACAAAGCACTGGGGGTATCTATATTTACTAGGCAGAAAGAGGATGATAATCCAGTTTATTTGTGAAGTTATGAAATGAAGCATGTAGGCATGCCCAGTTCTTTGGATACTCAGTAGCAAAGATCGTGATGGCATCAGCAAGTAAGGCTGCTATCACACTTTAATAAAAAACAGAGGATATAGGGGCAAACAGCACGGGAATATAGAGACAAGTGGTGAATAAAGGGAAGGTGGATACAGGAGCAGATGGCACGAGGACAGGGAGAGGGTGGTAAAAGAAGGCAGGAAGTTGTGGGGAATAAAATGGGGGTGGGGAAAGGCATGGAAAATAAGCCATGTAACCACGGGTTAGAGTTGGGAGCCCTGGACTGCATGGAGACAGATGAAGGTAGGAGAGTACTTGGGGTAGGAGGTCTCATTTTTATAGAGTTTTGATGTGGGGCAGACTAACTTAGCTATACCACCTTGGCATTTGTTCATTAACATACTCAGATCATCTCAAAGCTGTCAGTAAAACTTAATAAAATTAACATATTCACATCATCTCTGATCTCTCTGAGGTGTCGCTGGCCTTACCACCGAGGTCTGGAAACATCTGAGATTTACATACTTATTATAAGACCTGACAGCAAAACATAAATGGCTTCCCCTGATTTAACTCACATTACCAGGATGGGATTTCTAGTTAATATATGATATAGTTTGCAAATTACACTCCTTTGATCTTTGGAACAATCTGTATGTGACTTCTAGGCTCCCTTTTGCAATCTTGTTTCCTGCGATTAATACTTAATAATGGCTACTTAAAAATGTACTATACTGACTAGAAAGGAGATGGTGGTCAAGGGGACTAGAATGAAGATTGATAAAAACCAAACAGATGGGAGGAGAAGCAAAGGGGAGCAGTATCATGGAAGCCAATGGAGAAGATGATGATTCACAGAAGGTGGCCAACAAGTTTGAAAGTTATATGTCAAGTAGAATGGGATCTGATAAAAAAAAAAAAAAGCCATTGGAGGGATCAATTAAGTGACTTCTGGTGACCTTGGAGAGAGCACTTTTAATTGACTGGTAGGGTGAAAAGTAGGCAGAAAAGGGATTGACCTGCAAGTAAGGAAGTGGAAACAATTAATACGGCAATCCCATCTAAGAATTTAACTGTGAGACAGAGAGGAGAGGTGTAGGACTATAGTTTGAAGAGATGAGAAAGGTGAAGTAAACATTTTCTTTCTTTTTTTTTTTTTTAAAGGATAGAGGAGACCTGGGCATATCTGTAGGCTAACAAGGTAAGGAGCCAGTGGATAAGGAGAGATTGAAGGTGGAAGACATGGGAGAGTTACAAGTGGCAGGCTAAAGCTATGTAAGATATTAAAGAGTGGAAAAAAAAAAAACAAACCTTTAAAATCCCTAAG
The DNA here is from genome assembly GCA_028646515.1 of Pseudochirops corinnae. Classification (NCBI taxonomy): domain Eukaryota; kingdom Metazoa; phylum Chordata; class Mammalia; order Diprotodontia; family Pseudocheiridae; genus Pseudochirops; species Pseudochirops corinnae. Next base: position 1,015 of record JAQQSV010003233.1, on the reverse strand, counting down.
GCAGTGATATCTAATCATAAGAGTAAAATCTGTGATTCCCACTTTCCCTTAATACCATGCTAACAAATCTATCTGCCATTTTCCAAAATGTATGGTTTGAAAGAATCGATGTTATTATCTAAAAGCAACATTAACTCATCCTATGTGTCTGCTGCATGCTGAAGCAACCTGGATTTCAGTTCTCAGTAATCTAAGCTAGAATGAAGCTATTCTTTTTTTCTAACAGCCCAAGAGGCAATGAACTGTTTACATATAGTCTCCAAAATCAGGAAAATACAAGAAGAAAGGAGGCAAACAGTGAGACATATTCCTAAAAGGTATGCTCCAAGGGCCTCACAAATGTCCTTCTGCTTTCCCTGCCTAAGGCCTCCATGTCACAGAATAATGACAGAAATGACATCACATATTAACATATGATGTTGTTGTATATTGCAGTAGTTAAAAGGCAGCTTCCTCCAGTTGTGCTTAGAACTGGCCTCTGAAATGTCAAAAGATAAGATGCCAGTCTTGGAAAGCCAAAGTTAAAAATTTTCCATGAGTATCTATTGGGAATGAGTGAGTAAGTGAGTGAGTGTGTGTGTGTGTTAAATTTTAATTTGGAGATTAATCAGATGGGCTCATAACCAAAGGTAACTATTTCTGCCAGTTTTATAGCTACCATCTGTGGGTAATCACTACAAAATGGAAGCGATGTCTCCAAAGCATAAGACAGTAAAGCCTGCAATATAGTTGGAACCAGGGATGTTCAAACAGAAGAGGGAAAGATAAATCACCCTTCTGATCACTAACTGAGCTACTACTAGACTATACCTGATGAGAGTTAAGAAATCAGTCCAAAATGAGAGAGCTGATAAGGTGAAAAGTGAAGCGGTCAAAGGTCATGAGTGATATTTGACTTAAATCAGCACAACAAAATGCTGTTTTTACTAGATTAATCAATTGGCAAGCACTCATTAAGCATCTCCTATATACAGGGTGCTAGAAATACAAAGATGACCCCCATAGATAGGTAGAT